>JAPPVO010000014.1:154826731-155026731 GCA_030407325.1 Camellia japonica | reverse complement strand
GTCGGAAGTAGTCGACGCAGAGACGCCATTTGCCGTTGTTTTTGCGAACCAGGACCACATTGGACAGCCACTTAGGATAGTCCACGTTTCGGATGAACTGGGCGTCAAGGAGTTTGTCAACTTCTGCAGCGATAAGATTATTACGCTCTGGATGGAAGATTCGCTGCTTTTGGCGGTAAGGTTTGAAATGAGGTTCGATGCTGAGGCGGTGGGTTATGAGAGAAGGGTCAATGCCTGGCATGTCAGCATGAGTCCAAGCAAAGATGTCCCTGTGCTCGGTCAGGAGGGCGGTAAGGTCGGCTTTGGCTTGGGAAGGTAGTTGGCTGCCGATTTTAGCTGTTTTGAGTGGGTTGGTGGGGTCAATATTGACCTCGACGAGCTCCTCCACTGGTTCTCCTCTGACCAACTCGTCTTCATCCGGGCGTCGAGCCCTTCAATGATCATTGCTTCCTTCAGCTTAACTTCTTTAAGGGAGGCGGCGTAGCACTCCTGGCCACTGTTTGCTCTCCTCTGACTGTCCCGACACCGGAATCAGTAGGAAATTTGATGGCAAGATGGTAAGTGGATGTGATGGCTTGGAAGGCATTCAGGGCCGTGCGGCCAAGGATGATGTTGTAAGCAGAGGGGCAATCGACCACAAGGAAGGTGAGCAACTTAGTGGTCTGCCTGGGGTGTTCGCCGATGGTGATAGGCAGGTCGATGGAGCCGATCGAGGTCACACGGTCGCCGGTGAAACCGACCAGAGGGTTTGGAGTGGGGTCAAGCTCTCTTCTCCGACCTTAAGCTGGCGGAAGCAATTTAGGAAGATGATGTCTGAAGAGCTGCCATTGTCTATGAGGACTCGTCTGACCTTGTAATTGGAGAGGATTGAAGAGATCACTAGGGGATCATCATGGGGATAGCGGATTCCTGCACAATCGGCGTCTGTGAAGGTGATGGTTCAATCCACTGCTTTGGCTACTTTGAAGGTCTGTCGACCATGGCCACCGTGTTGTCCGAGCCCTGCCGGATTTTTCTGAGCTCGGCCCTCTGAGCTGAGCGGGATGGTCCTCCGCAGGCGAGCCCGCCTGAAATGACCCGGATTTCTCCAACTGGTGGAGGAGGATTTCCTGGGGGTCGTGGTTGTGGTTGTTGACGATCACGACCCTGGTCAGGTGGGCCTTGGTGTCGGGGCGGGGTGCGCCGACGGTCGTGTCTGAGAGGCTCAGTCTTCTGTCTCTGCTGAGGGCGGATATTTGTGAACCGACTGAGACGCCCTTGACGTATCAGGGCTTCGACCTGGTCCTTGAGATTGATACAGTCGTCCGTGTTATGGCCGTGGTCTTGGTGGAAACGGCAATATTTGGACTGGTCTTTCCGGCTGGAAGGGTTTCGTGAAGGTAGGGGCCATTTGAGGGGGTAGTCTTTCTGGATTTGATGGAGGACCTGTTCCATGGGGGAGTTAAGGGGGGTATACCTCTCGAACCGACCAGGTGGTCTAGCTGGTGCCGGTCGGTCAGTGCGCGGAGGCCGGTCGGCATAATGGGGTGTTTGGTTGTTGTACTGAGTGTTTCGGGGTTCGGGGTCCTTCCTCTTATCTCTGGGGTCGGGTTTTTAGTGATCGGGTCTTGCCGAGCGGCTAATGAGTCTTCTGCGTTCATATATTTCTGGGCTTTGGAGAGTAGGGTTGCCATGGAGGTCGGGGGGTTTTTAGAAAGTGAGAAGAGGAAATCAGACGACCGTAGACCTGCCATGAATGCGGTGAGGATGACCTTGTCATCATTTTCAGCCACCTGCAAAGCTTCGGTATTGAAGCGAGTAACAAAGCTGCGTAGTGACTCCCCCTCGGTCTGGCGATGTTGAGAAGTTGGGTTGCAGGACGGCGCTGACGTTGAGCTCCGATAAAGTGGCTGAGGAAAGAGTCGCTGAGGTGCTGGAAGGTGGAGACAGAGTCCGCCGGTAACTGACTGAACCAAAGCCGAGCTGACCCCTTCAATGTTACAGGGAAAGCTCGGCACATGATCTCGTCGGGAAAGGCGTGGAGAATCATGAGGGTGCGGTAGGTTTCCAGGTGATCGACTGGGTCCGTGGTCCCGTCGAAGGAGTCAATGGTGGGCATTTTGAATTTGGCGGGCAGAGGTTTGTCTCGAATGGAGGCAACGAATGGTGAGTTTGTAGTGGTAGACGGTTTGTGTTGAATGTTCTGCATGACCCCTTGGAGCTGAAGCTTCATGGCTCGGAGTTCAGCGTCCCAGAGGGGAATGTTGTCACCTCCGGAGGGGAATGGAGGCTGGGGTGGATGTTGGATACTGCTGGCTTCCTGCTCAGGAGCTGGTGGTGCGACCGACGGGTGTGGAGGTGGAGGTGGTGGAATGACTTGTGGGTGAGGCGGTTGCAAGCCTCCCAAGTTAGGAAAGTTGGGTTGTGGGATGGTGTGGCTCAGGACTTGTTCTGGATGAGGCGGATCATCTGGGGGTGGCGGAGGCGGCATGGGAAGATTTCTTTGGAGCAAGGCATTTATCAAGGCTTGGTTTTGCTCAGCCATGCGGTTGATGCTATTGGTGAGCTCGATGAAATATTGTGGCGGTTGGTTTGGGTTGGGAGGGTCGGTCTGGTGGTCAGCGGCATTGTGGTGAGAAGCCATGGATCTAGTCGTGACCATACACCTTGATGGGTAAAGGTAAAGGATCGTTGGAACGAGGGTCTCCGGCGACAATGAACACAACTGGCGCGCGGATAAGAACCAAGTTCCCACAGACGGCGCCAACTGATGATGCGGTTGATCTAGGTGAATGGGCTGGACGATCCAAGCTCCTCAGATCCAATGGGCTACCTGCAAATAAGTTCAACGGGGAACGGGGTAGTCCCCCAGTGAACCCTCCGACGAACAAGTTAGTGTCTGGATGATTGAGAGAGAGTGAGAGAGATAGGGGTTAGGAAGGCTTAACCTTTTTCCTGTCTTCCAGCTTTGCTTATATCCCTTTTCGTCATCATTTCGTTCCCTGCCGAAAGTTTGTGCCGTCATTCGTCTTGTTCAGGGTGAAGGGGTGCCATTCCGGCTGAGAGGTGTTGTCGCAATAAATGCTGTAATGGATTGCATTAATGGTGATGTGCTGTGGCAATAACTTTGCAGATCTTTGTCTGCTGACATGGCCTTTCCTGCATCTGCCATGTGTCCGGACATCATTGGTCCTCCCTGCCCAGTTGGCTTCCAGTGGTGCTGGGTTTTTCTAACCGGGTTGTGTAATGGGGATTTGGATGGTGGGCTGTGATCTTTGTGGGCCTATCTGGGCCTGTCCATGTCAAAAACAATTATTAAAACATTTTATAGGCACAGTGTGTAGGTTTGTAGGATAAAAATTATAGGTTTTTTGATTTTTTTAGTGACCTTTTGTCTTTTAAACTAAAATCATCACTTGCCAAAATATCACCATGAAACATTATATAACCAAACAAAATATCTCATTAATCTTAACTAAAATACTCTAATATAATTTTTAAATTTTTTTTCTTAATATAAAAAATAAAAATAAAAAGCCCGACTAGGCCCAAGCCCTAGGCCTTATTATGAGTGGGTTTGGGCCCCACTTTTTGCCCATGGACGGCCCAGCCCACTAAAAAGGCAGAAGCCCGCGAAACCTGCTTGGGCCGACCCAAAACCGGGCCCAAGCTCGGGCCCAGATGGGCCAAGCCAGGCCATTATTACATCCCTACCTCTCTTCTCTCTCTTTATGTTTATTTGTTTTGTAAACGAGTGGGTTTCACGCTGACTTGGGGCAACTGGCCCAAACCCTACAATAATAGATTCCAACTCATTCGAGCCATTCGGGAGGAGTCTTATTCGAGCTACATAGCTGAACTGATAGGTTTCTAGCCTAGTAATTTGAAGAAAATGGAGAATGTAAAACATAAATAGAAATAAATATGATGATTTTTAAAAATTTAGATATTTTTATACATGGACGAAAATGTCCTCACATTTGAAATAACTAAATTAACTTATTTATAAAAAATATATAACAAAATAAAATGATAGTACCCTCTTCAATAAAAAAAAAAAACAAAAAACATTAATATTTCATTATAAATAAAAATAAATTTATAAATCACATAAAATAATATTACTTTCTTTATTTGGAAGCTCATTTAACTTGAAACAATTATTTGAAATAGATTATTGAATTTCACTTACAATTAGATTTTAATCTATTAATTTTATAATATTAGAATAAAAAAAAATCCATTGATGCTATAATATTGCAACCAAAAATAAAATAAAATACATTTCAATTTATTTCAAAAAATAATAAACCAAATAAATAAAAATATTTTATTTAAAATTATATAATCACCGTATGTGTTGCAAATTAAAAAATATATATATATATATATATAATTATAATAAAATAAAATAATAGACGCCAAATTAATGAATGAAATTGAGGGAAATACAAAGAGGGTATTTTGATCTCAATATAAAAAAAAATCATTAATCATAACAGCTTTAAAAGCTTTTCCTACTTCTTATATAAATTGGGTTAATTATGCTCATTTAATGCATTCTTTAATATATGGATTTTTTTTACGAAAAAATGAGCAAAAATTAGAGAGGTGGTATGACTCAAAAAAGAATAAAGTTATACGCACTAATTGATATACCAATTAATATACTAACAGATTATGTGATATAATTTTAGAAGTTTTGAGTCTTATAATTTGTATAATGGGTAGGGTCTATAATTTTGAATTGACAATATCATAACATATATTAATATACTAATTGATATACTAATTAGTATATATAGTGCCACTTCTCAAATAAGTAAAAAAAATCAATACACCTTATAAATCCCTACCCAAAAAGAGGCCTAAGTAATTACAAATATTTTGTAATTTCCAATTTGTTCACGTGATACTATTGCTCCCAATTAACAACATAAACACAAGGAAAAACTTGTAGAATAATATTCATGATACAACTAATATTACTGATATATCTTCAATTTGTATCCTGATATTGTAGGATAAACTCGTTTCCATATCTAATTTTTTCCGTACTTTTTCATATTTTTTTTTTATAAGTTTTAATTCGAATTCACATTAATGATTTAAATATCTCATAAGCCCTGCAATGGAAGTCATTCATGCAAAATATTAATTTTATTGAACAACTATAAATATAAAAATAAATTACATTTTTTGTTTTATAAAATAGATGATTTAAATTTAATTATATGAGTAATGATTGAGACTCTCACTCCCTCACAAGACTCCTATAAACTTGAACTACTCATGATGTGAACCCCACACATACATGGAGGGCCAAGATCACTTTGGAAGTGTGGGGCCCGTGTTATGCACGGGATAATTATAGATATTTATATTTGTTTTAGATTTTTTTAAATATATAAATTATGTTTTTAAAGATTTTTTATAAAAATAATTTAACAATCTTATCACTAACTATGAGAGAAATTGAAAAGGGTACTGCAATAATTATACACGAATTGTATCTATAATTATTTATATGAGGGGATTTTAAATGCTGATCAGGGGATTGTATCAATAAATACAGGCATGTGGAAATACATGTAGATTGAAAAAAGTTAATAAATGCTGATCAGGGGATTTTGACCAAATCAATAAATGCTGAGGTTTTTTTTTTTAATAAAAAATTTAAAAAATTCAGATTGGGATATTGAAATTTCCACAAGCCTTGGGGGTGAAAAACCTCATTTTGCTTAATATATAGTATAGATAGATGTGATTTATTTTTGTATTTACAAATTTATAAAGAACTTGATTTTTTACATAGATAACCTTCATTATAGGGCCTATGAGATAGACGATTTAGATTATTAATGTGAGTCCAAATTAAAACTCATAAAAAAAGTATAGAAAAATATGGAGAGATAACATATAGAAGGGAGCTTATCCTGATATTATAATATTAATTTAATTTTTTTTAATCATTATGAACTTTTTTTTAGCCCAAATGATTTTTTATTTATTTTATTTTTTTAACTTGTACACTTAATTCAAGCCAATAAACTAACTTAATTATGTACTAAGGCCTTGTTTGGGAACATACTTTTTTAGCAATTTTTTAATTTTTTGGCTAAAATATGATATAAAAAAAACTAGTATGTTTGGGATGACTTTTTGATTTTTTACGAAAAAATATACAAAAAGTAGAGAGAAAAGAAAAATTTTGACTTTTTAATATGTGTTGTTGACTTTTTGATTCTTTTAGTGACTTTTTAACTACAACAATCACTTGCCAAACTAGACCTAATTATTATTTTTTGGTCCAGCTTGACCTTCTCAACTTCTGATAATTCTTAGGTTGTGCACAATATTATCAAAATGCTCCGATTCGCACATTTTTTCAACTCCGGCTATCAATATTTCAAAGCCTGCTGCTATCTATACAATACAAAACACATGGCAGCAAATGTAAAATATACTCTCTCACACACAATAATTCCTTAATTAAACACACCCAAAACATCTCATCCTATTCACGCCCAAACATCATCGCCGATTCGCCGCTGCTCTCATTCACACCCAAACACCCAAACATCATAGCCGATCGCCGCTGCTCTTCACTCGCCGTTGCTGTTCTCCGCTCACCGCCGCTGGTCTCCTCACCGTCCACCAGCCATTCATTCTTCTAATACAGTTTGCACTTCCACCAGCCATTAACATAGGTATGATAATTATAATGTTTTTGAATAGTCAATTTTTGTTAGCTTGATTTTGTAGACCGAGTTATATTATGCAACTATTGCCTTTGCTTTCTGCCATTCATTGCTTTTTTTTATCCCTGAACTTCTTTCTGTTTGTGTTACTACCCACGGTGAATCTGTGCTGAAAACCTGTTTGGTTGTGTTCTCATTTTTTGTTTTTGTTTTTGGAGTTTTCGGAAACAAAATAATGACGAGTTCAAAAACACCAGTTGTTTTCATTTGTGCGAAATTTGTTTTTGAAAATTCGAAAACAGCTTTTTGAGTTTTCTAAAAAGTGGGTTACTTCTAGAATTTTTCCCCCCCCAAAACTGATTTCAGAAAAAAAGAATCGCAAGTGTGCTTTTGAAAAGAATAAAAATAGAGATTTATAATTGTTTGGTTGTGTTTTCGTTTCCAAAACTTGTTTGGTAAGTTGTTTTTTCGAAGAAAATTTTCTAAAAGCAACCTACGTTTTAAGAAACACCAAAAAGTTTATTGAATTTTCGAAAATGGGCACAAAAAATAAAAACGATGGGTATTTTCGAATTTTTCATTGTTTATGTTTTGAAAAACACAAAAAAACAAAACAAAGAAAACAAAAACACAACCAAATAGAAACCACTACTACTTTCTCTATTTGTTTAGTATATGTTACATAAAAAAACATTCCCCATGTTGAAATTGGCAGGCATAATGACCCAATTATTTGGAGTGGGAGAGAGTGAATGGTCTGTTATTTTGCTATGGACATATGCATTGGCATCAGTTTCATTCACTCTCTGGTCAACCTTCTTCATGTGGCTACTTTCTTGATTTCTATCTCTTCTTCACAGCCAGTGTGACAGAACACATGGAAGGGCCTCACACGAAATGATTAAAGTTTGGCATGCATGACTTTGTTTCAGATTTTATCGATGGTAATCGGATGCATACCATTTTTAAAGAATTTGATATTTACGCCTGATGCTCCTCTTTACTTCTTCACCGACAGCTGCACAATTCTTGGGTATGCTCGGTTCCATCTCTCCTTATCTTTATTTGGTGTTTCCTTTTCTTTGAAGTTCTTCATATATATATGTATACATATTTTTATATATTGTTATACCTTTTTATCAAGTGTTTCTGCACACGAAGCAAGATTTTAATATATAATATGCTTCACAATAGAACATCAGAAAGAATAATGAATGGAATCAGTGGGGTAGACATAGAAATGCAACCCTCTATCCATTTCCTAGATTTGGGAATTACATATTTGGGGTAGACTTCCTTCTTATTCTTGAATAGTATATTTTTTAATGTTGTATTAGATGAATATTTTAATTTTGATTATTTTAGTTAATTCATAAATTAGATCTTTTTACTCTTTCATTCAAGTTTTGTAATTTGAATTATATTTTTTATAAACCACCAATCCGCCTGAATCGCAAAGGCAAATCCGCCATTATTTGCCAACTGAACCATCGGTTTTTGATTAGAGAAATGACAAATTCTAATGCCACTTTTATCAATCCGTCACCCACTGTATGGTTTCTATTTTTCTCCTAAACCAAATCGACCCGCACCATGTACACCCCTAATTCTCAACTCCTGGTAATTAAGGTTGGACAAACATTTAATTGACCTGTTAAATCCGAACTAACCTGATTTCAAATGGGATGTTTCGATGCAACGGATAGACGAATGCGAGTTTAGCAATTTAAAACATGTCAAGTTTGGTTGAGTGATGCATATACAGGCATCAATTCGCGAAACCCGACCCAACTATATGGAGTTAAGATATATATATACATATTATTTATTTATTCAATAAATAAAGTATTTAAATTTAAAAGAGACGTTTTTCGCTTTTCAAAAAAAAAGCATAATCCTCTCTCCTCTCGTTGTTCAGTTAGAATTTTTTTATAAAATAGAATTTGTTTAATATGCTAATTTGATCCGCATCCGCCGTGAATCTATCCAACCCTATTAGTTGATTTCCAAACTATAGATGGTCGGCTACAAGTGGAATTTTCTCTACCTGTACTCCATTTGGTCAAGTAAAGGATAACACACAACCCGCTCAATCTCGACCCACAAGCCCCTCTAGTGGTAATTATGAAAGTACCAATCTAAGGCCTCGTTTGAGAATAGGCATTTTTAGTAATTTTTTGGTTTTTTAGCTAAAATGTGATGTAAAAAAAATTGATATGTTTGGGATGATTTTTTGGTTTTTTACGAAAAGATGTGCAAAAAGTAAAGAGAAAAGGGAATTTGTGACTTTTTAGTATGGGTTGTTGGCTTTTTGATTTTTTTAGTAACTTTTTGACTTTTTGACTAAAATAGACACTTGCCAAACGAGGCCTAAGCATAGAGAGACTACTAATTGTAAATTCTCTCACTATTAATCTTATTAATCAAACAGGACTTAAAGTTACTAATCGTGAAATTATGTCATTTTGTGATAAAAGTTACATTTTTTGTAGTAAGCACAAAGTTATGTAGTAGGAAAAATTATATCATTCTATGATAAAAATTACAAATTTTTGTTCTCTTGTTATGAAATGCATAACCACATAAGCATCATACTAACATGTTCCTTATCATCTAAGGTTCTCAAGGCATCAATTGCCCCCTCTAATTAGGGTTTAGTAATATATTATTCTCCTAATTATTTTTGCTTAATGAAGATGATCTCCGATCGGATCTTTAAAAAAAATAAATAAAAGATCTCTGATTAAGAAATATCAAACATTAATTATTTCTAATAAATTTACTAGTTGAATTCGATCCCGTCTCTGGCCCCACGGATATCCGCAGATACCCAATTACATTTCAAATAGTCAAAAAAATTGAGAATCGTTTAAATCCTTAACACACTAAATAATTTTCTTTATTTCCATATATATAAGGAATGAGTGTAAAAATCTATATTTATGCATTCGAAGTGTAAAAATATATACAGAAGTAAGATCTAAACTATATAGCATATGATTCTTACATTTGATTTTAACTATAACAGTTGATAGTGTTGATCCAATCAAAAGTTCTTTCCACCCCAATACCTGTAAAAAAATTTGAAAATGTCACAAGGAGTTAACTTTCTAACTGAATTCATTCAACAGACTTTTAGTATTCTTTTCTTATATCTAATTATATTATATATATACATATATATTATTAAGGGTAAATTACATTTACTTCCCCTGAAGTTTGCCTTAATTACAGATACATCCCCTATGGTTTCAAAAATTACACAGACATCCCTTGCTTTTGAAAATAATAGTCAGATTCCCCCTTCTGTTACCCATCCGTCCAAAATCAAATAGATTCTGCTGATGTCATCCATAATTATTCTACAAATTCTAATACTACTCTTCAACTACTTAACATATTAAAATAAATTACACTTACTTCATCTGCATATATATATATATATAAACACATACATATCTATATATTTATGCTCCTATATATATATATATATATGCTGCTACACATATATATAGATATATGGCCCAAAGGTAGATGCTGCATATATATATATATATATAAACACATACATATCTATATATGCACATATAAATATCTAGTATATATATGAACAAAGTTTTTAAAGACGAATGCGTACCTCGAGGCGTTTTACCCCTCATGAGGCAAGACGTAAGCCTTAGAGCGTTGAGGTGTAAGCATTTCAAATTTTAAATTTTAATATTTAGTGAATAAATTAAATATGAAAGGGTAAATACTTTTCGCTTTAATGCGTTGAACATTTTACTACATAGAAGGAAGTTTTCACTGAAAGTGAAATTGATATTCTTAACTTCAGTGATTGAGCTTCTCACTTGACCATTAACTATGTTTTTTCTTAATTGATCATTTACTTAATTTTTCCTATAAAATATAGTTGCAAAAAGGGATTCTTTTTATTTTTTTATGTTTAAACAATCTAATAGACTAAGTTTAATAAAAGCCCAAGGCAACCTCTGTATGTGCATACTCCTCACATGTTTATACAGAAAAGGCGTACAAAGCGCACCTAAGGCGCATGTCTCAAACTATGATGCGCAAGCCTTTGGGGAGTAATGCTTAAAAATCAAAACCTTGATGCGTTTTACCTTAGTCTCAAGTCGAGGCAAGCCTTAGGAAAACCTTTTAAAACTCTGTATATGAATCATGTTATAATACATATTCTCAAAATAGTGTACTATATGCAACTTATGACATTTGTGGTGTTCATAATTAAATCTTTTTTAGTCATAATTAAAAACAAAAGTCATAATTAATACTACATAAAGTATAATTAAAGACTTTTTGGATCATAACTAAAATAATAATTACAATAGATGATAACCAACATCACAATAAGTCATAACTAATACCATAATGAGTCATAACTAAGCCATAACACCACAATAAGTCATAATCAAATATCACAAATGTCATAATTGGGACATATGATCCTATATATATGTGTTAACTTTTAAATCTAAGTGACTACATATATGTTCTATTTTTCTTTTATTTTATTTATTTATTTGTTTTATTTTATATGTTTTTCTACACTGTCTCTCTTTATAGCAACTCTTTCTGCACTCTTTCTCCTCTACAATTCATTGGTAAGGTTATTGATAATAGTGGCGTAGCCAGGAATTCTCCTGAGTGGGGTCATTCAGAGGGAGAGAGAGAGAACAAATGAAGGAATGCATCAATGGCAATGCAACAATGGTTGTTAAAGAATGAAGCGTTGATGAAGCAAATGAATGAACGAACACTGAGCTAAAATTGACATCACTAAACAATGAATAGCTCCAAATATATGTGATATATGTGATATTTATCTAGATTCACTGGGGTCATTTTGTTAAAATTGACACCACTAAAGAATGAATAGCTCTAAACACTGGGGTCATTTTGTTAAAATCCAAAACTATTAAACAAAATTTCATATATATTTAAACAAAATTTGAAAGTTCAGTGGTGTCAATTGACACCACTGAATTACACATAGCCCCGCCCCTGATTGATAACCACCAATGCATAATCCAATCCCATTGTCTAATAAATTCTCCAAACCTCATATTTTCAAATCACTATAAAAGAATTTTTTACATTTTATTTTAATAATTAATGACTTTAAGAATAATTGATTTTAAATGTTTACAAATTATTTTTGAGCAATACTTGAATTAACTGAATAAAAAATATTCATAATTATTAATTGATTATAAAAATAAAAATTGTGCAATAAATAAATTTTTTTATTTTGGAGGCATTTTTTTAAACAACACTTTACAGCTAACCAAATAAAATTATTTACAATTAAGTATTAAATGAAATGATTATAAAAATAAAAATTGTGCCATAAACAAAAATTATTTTAGAGGCATTTTTTTAGACAATATTTTACAGCTAACTAAATACAATTATTTACAATTAAATATTAGATGAAATGATTATAAAAATAAAAATTGTGTCATAAACAAAAATTATTTTTGAACTACTGATTTTATTTTATTTTTAAAGATATTTTTTAGACAACACATTAACAAAATAAAAAATATTAAATAAAATGATTATAAAAATAAATGCAACCACTATTTATATATATTTTTATTTTACATGCTGATGTAAAAAATTTAAAAAATTTATAAAGAAAAAAAATTTATATAAGATTTTTTCTTTGGGTTTAGATCACTTGAGTATTTGTTCTTTTTTTTTTTTTTGTAAGCTTTTATTTTTTATTTTTTGGGAAAGAAAACTATTCAGAATATTGTAAAAAGGAGGTACTTGTAATTATGCTAAACCTCAAGGGAGGTAAGTGTAATTTTCCCTAGGAAAGAATGAATGAGAGTCAGTTGTGTCAGCTAGTATTTATTGATGCAATGACCGTCGGCGTTCTTCTTCATAGGAGATGACGGTCACCAAAAAAAGGAGAGAGGCTGTGCAAAATTAGGTGGGTGTGTCCTTAGGTGTGATAATATTATGACTAGAGCTGGTATTAAGTGGAGTGTTTAAAGAAATTTTTATTAAAATTTAGAGTTTAGATTGGAGGGTTCAAAGAAATGGGAATTCAAAAAAATTTAAATAGATGCTAATAGCAGCCTACAAAATTTAACCATTTTTCAAAGTTTTCCTAAACCACCTCTGTTTGCCATTTAAATGGGCCCAATTGTCTCACGAATTAAGCCCAAAATGGTAAGAGGTTCCTTTGTGAATGTTGTAATAGTGGTCTTAATAAACGGCGTCGTATGTTGTTCTTCTCCCTTGCAGACTATAACATCACAGTCGAGTCGCCCCACCATTGTTGATTGCACAAAGTCAGAGAGAGTGACATATGATCAGATCAAATGGGAAGATGAAAAATGGCAGATTACCCTCAATCAGACCATCCATTTTCTCATCAACCCATATCTCCAAATCACTGGTCCCACTCAATCATACTTTCCCGCCATCAGAGACCAACTACCTTTTGTACCCACCAACTGCCTCTTCTCTCTCCTCTGCTCTGCAACACTTCATCAACTCAGACACCCCTTCCCATGGCCAAAAGATCCACTCCCACATTCTCAAAACTGGGTTCAAGTCCAACACCAATATCTCCATCAAACTCCTCATTCTACACATTAAATCTAGTTGTCTTGCCTATGCACGCCAAGTGTTTGATGAATTGCCTAACCCAACTCTCTCTGCTTATAATTATATGATTTCGGGTTACATAAAGAATAGGCAGGTGTTAGAATCTCTGAATTTGGTTAAGGGATTGGTTTTTTCGAATGAAAAGCCCGATGGGTTCACGTTTTCGATGATATTGAAGGCTTCTACTTGTGAGAGTGTTCCATCGGTTGCGAGTAGTTTGGAAAAGCAAGTCCATGCCCAGGTGGTGAAATCCGAGGTGGAGGGTGATGAAGTTCTTTACACTGCTCTTGTTGATGCATATGTTAAGAGTGGGAGAGTAGATTATGCAAGGAGAGTCTTCGATATGATGTTGGAAAGGAATGTGATTTGTTCAACGTCAATGATTTCGGGTTACATGAATCAAGGTTGTGTTGAAGATGCTGAGTATATTTTCAAGAAAACACTAGAAAAAGATGTGGTAGTTTATAATGCGATGATTGAAGGTTATAGCAAATCACTAGAAACAGCTAAGAAGGCACTTGAGGTTTTTATTGACATGCTAAGGTTGGATTTTAGGCCTACAATATCGACTTTTGCAAGCATTATTGGGGCTTGCTCTGTATTGTCAGCGTTTGAAATTGGTCAACAAGTCCAGGCTCAAATTATGAAGACTGAACTCTTCACTGACATAAAAATGGGAAGTGCTCTTGTAGACATGTACGCAAAATGTGGAAGAATTGAGGATGCAAGAAGGGTTTTTGACCGCATGCCTGAAAGGAATGTATTTTCATGGACTTCCATCATCGATGGATATGGAAAGAATGGAAATCCAGAGGAAGCACTTGAGCTCTTTTTCAGAATGCAAAGAGATCGATGCACTGAACCTAATTATGTTACGTTCCTTGGTGCTCTGTCGGCTTGTGGGCATGCTGGCTTAGTTGCCAAAGGCCAAGAAATCTTTGATAGCATGGAGAGAGAGTACTTGATGAAACCAAAGATGGAACATTATGCTTGCATGGTTGACCTCTTGGGGCGCGCTGGAAGTTTAAATCAGGCATGGGAGTTTGTAATGGCAATGCCTGAGAAGCCTAATTCTGATGTTTGGGCGGCTTTGCTTAGCGCTTGTAGACTACATGATGATGTAGAAATGGCGAGTATAGTCTCCAATGAAATTTTCAAGTTGAGTCATGATGGCCGTCCAGGGGCATACATTGCGCTATCCAATACTTTGGCAGCTGCTGGGAAATGGGATAGTGTAAGTGAACTCAGGGAATTAATGAAGGTCAGGGGGGTATCCAAAGATACTGGTTTCAGTTGGGTTGGGACTGATGGTGGTTTAGAAGGCTTCCATGTTGGACAAAAGATGTGAGTAAACATGTTAGCAACCGGGAGGTGAAGCTTTTTCTAATATTGTTATACAATACTATGATTCTTAAAATTAATGGAGTGTCAAAAAGTTTCTTATTTAATTTCTCATCTTTTAGCATTACTCTCATAGCTTGGTTAGCCTTAACAATCTACATCACTGTGGCTTAATATGGTTGATAATTCCAAAGTCTTGATGACTGTGTAACAAAACTTGACCTCTCCTCATTCTAAACCTAGGGGAGTGGGTTATGGAGACCAATGATAATAAATTTCCTTTTGTTCATTACCCAAAACAAAAAAAAGAAGGAATGTTGGTTAGTCATGGTGGAAGTAGGAGTATGTGACATGGAAGGATGGCATTGGTGGGTGGGTCAACAGTTTCTATATTGTTGGTTGTGGTGGCAAAGACCTAAAAGACAACATATTTCTATTTGTTTTGTTTTGTTATATTGGTGGGTATATGTAATCTCCGTCAAATATTGTTGATTATAAACTATACACGAAACAAACAACAAAAAAAACTCACAAACCCAAGAAGAAAGGAGGAGAAGAAGAAGAATAGCTATGTGCTGTTGTTGCTGAAGTGAGGAATGTGAATGCAGGCCTTTGGGCTTTCTCTTGGGGCTACCCTTTGCCTTCTTGGCCCTTCTCCTCTCACTTATCGGAGTCATTATCTGGATTGTCGGGTTCGTCTCTCTCACTCTCTCTTACAGTATATTACAGAATACAAATGTAAACTATATGTATGTATGTGCAACTGATCATAAGGGGTTGGTTTGTGAATTTGAATGTGGTTGTAGGTTAGTGTTGACATGCATATGCCCATGTTGCTTGTGCTTGACAATAATAGTGGAGCTAGTGCTGGGGTTGATCAAGGCTCCCTTTCTTGTCGTGAAATGGTTCATAGAACAGATCCCTTGCTAGATCTAATATCATCACCTTGATATTCTACCTTTGGTTCTTGGAACAAAAAGGATTCTTTGACTATGTTATTGTGTTACTCGCATGAATTTCTCCATTTTTATTTTATGATACATATTTTATGGTTCTTGATGTTATTTACCTTCAATCATGATAAACAAGAGGATGTTAGTCGCATAATGCAATTGTTAGTGAATAATATCTTGACGTTTAAATATATGGGTTTTTCAACATAGTGTTTTGTTAGCTTTTTTTGAGTTTCCAAATCCTCAAAAAAGGATGACTTGACATTCAATTCGAGTGATTTGAGCTTTGATTGAAGGACATGCCATAGAACTAATTGTAAGAGAGAAGACAGTAGTTGCTCGGTTGTCTGGCTGTAATTTTCTTTCTCAAGGAGAATATGATTATATTAGTAGGCGATACTAAATAAACTGAATGTGTTGACTATGTATGTGCATTGTAATTTTTTATACAAATTGCCTCTTATAATTTTAAAAATTACAAATACTTTATGATTTATAATTTTTTATTTTACATAATTAATAGAATTTTTTTTTTCTAAATACTCTCATATATAATGGTAAAATTATCAAAATTATTAATTAAAATATATTTTTAATATAATTAAAAATATTAATTAATTTAATGATTTATGAATAAAATGAATTATTTGTTATATGATTAAAATTTTTAAAGAGATGAGATTTAATTTTAGAATTTAAAAAAAATTATATTTTAAACAAACGAACTTGTAAAAGAAAAATGCTTGTAGCTCGAATTTGTGTGGCCCGAATAACTCGAATATATGTATCAAAACGACATCGTTTTAAGACATTCGAGCCATTCAGACCATGAAAATTTGAGCTACCAATTATTGTTGCTTATAAAAATGTGAGTTTGAATTTGAGTTTGAGTTTGTAATTTATAAAGTGTACGAATGTGAAGTAGGCGATTTCTCGAAAGCCATTTTCACTCTTCATTTCTCGCTGCTTGTGTTTCCTCTCACTCTTCTCTCTCTCTAACAGTGAAAATGAAGGCATCAATGTTAAGATCCGCAGCAACAACTCTTAGAAGAGCTTCTTCTTCTTCATCCTCTCCATCTTCAACCCACCTCCTTCGCCGATCCTTCTCCTCCGACTCCAACCCCGATCACAAGGTCGCCGTCCTTGGCGCTGCCGGCGGCATCGGCCAACCCGTCGCCCTCCTCATGAAGCTCAACCCCCTCGTCTCCTCCCTCTTTCTCTACGACATCGCCGGAACCCCCGGCATCGCCGCCCACGTCAGCCATATCAAGACCCGCGCCCAAGTAGCCTCTCCTTCTCTCTCTAATTTACATACATTGTTACGAATTTATATAAGTGTGTGAATTGTTAGGGTTTTGTATTCATGTATAAGTGGGTGTATGAGTGTGTGAATTCTTAGGGTTTTGTATTAATGTATGTGTGTGTGAATTGTTAGGGTTTTGTTGTGATTTTTTTGATAGGTTGCGGGGTTCATGGGTTTTGTTGTGGTTTTTTTGATAGGTTGCGGGGTTCTTGGGAGAGGAACAACTAGGGCAGGCCTTGGATGGAGCCGATTTGGTGATCATACCGGTTGGTGTTCCGAGAAAGCTTGGAATGACTCGTGATGATCTCTTCAACATCAATGCCGGCATTGTCAAGTCTCTTTGCTCTGTCATCGCCAGTACTGCCCTAATGTGAGTCACTCTCTCTTTCTTTCTTGTATATGTCCATCATTACCTAATTGACGCTTCTATTTGAAATATTGTTATGGAGGTAGATATTCATCACGACTCTGTTGGGGATAGCTAAAATTCATTTCCTTTTCATCATTTTCTTGATGCAAACAGGCATTAGTGTAATAATATATATACACATGTAGCGGCGGAGTCAAGATTTTAGTTGAGGGGGCAATTCTAAGACAAATTATTAGGTCAAGTTGGTTTGGAACACAAAGTTTAGTTTGGTGAAAAAAACAATATATTTCTAAACTTAAAAACCATCTTATGGGAAAATTTCCATTAAGTTGAAGTTTCGCAAAAAAAAAAAAATTTCAAATCAGTGGTAGACTATGTAAATTTTAATAATTTAAGTCTTAAATTTTTTCATGAAGATGTAATTATTTTGTGAAAACTCCAGTAAATTGTAATTTCTCCTAAAATTAAAATCTACATATAAGAGAGTCAATCTTTGTCAATATTCTAATTATGGTGGGTTGATTTTGTTGGAAGAAGAACAAGAAACATTTTAAAGGGTATATATGTAATTTAGAAGGATAAAATTGAAAACATTTTCAAAGCTTAAGCTAAAACTGTAATTTCACAAAAGTTGAGGAGGGGCACGTGTTCCTCCTGGTTCTTCACTAACTCCGTCCCTGCACACATGACTCAATACATTTATGTATATGTACTGACTGCCATGTTGGGTATAATTTAATTTTTAACCCTTTATGCCTTTTTGAATGGAATTAGGCTCTGGTGAATATGATAAGCAATCCGGCGAATTCGACAGTTCCAATTGCAGCCAAGGTATTTAAGAAGGCTGGGACTTATGATGAGAAGAAGCTATTTGGTGTGACTATGCTTGATGTTGTTAGGGCTAAGACCTTTTATGCTGGGAAGGCGAAGGTCCCGGTGGCGGGTATATTCATTTCTGAGGTTCTTTTAGTTCTTCCTCTGTTTGAACTTTGTTTGGTTGCCTTGAAAATCTAGAAATACAAATAATAATATGAATGCTATTTTTTGGGATACAGATGGATATCAAAAGATGGTATCAGAAAACCTACTATCATATGCTCCCTTCACAATTTTATGACGACTTGGTCGATAATCATTTGTACACTTCTTTGAGATATGAAGTTTCATATCTATTTATTTGTCTTGCAATTTTAGGAATGCCACTTTTTGAGAAATCATGCTTGTGTTGAACACCAAATTTTCAACAATTTACTTAATTAACTACATTCAATTTCATAAAACATTTTCATCCCACAGTTTGAGCACACTTATTCTCTGGCCTCATCTTACCCCGACCCTCCCAAAAAAATACACTGGATTGAGAATTTATGGTAGCGTTTGGTAGAGTTTTCTAAATATGATTTGAGAATAGAGTTGTATTTTGAGTTTGTGAGTTTTGGAATTATGATTTGAATGTAGAAAATTTGTTTGGTTATGAGTTTTGAATTGATTTTGAAATTTTTGATGTGACATACGATATTTGATTTAAAAATTTACAACTCATAACCAAACACACAACCAAAATTCTATTCAAAGCTCATAAAAAATTTTGAAAAAATTCAGAAAATATTTTTTATTTAAAATATTAAAATAACAGGTGTCCAAAAAAAAAAAAAAACGAACACTGTTCCAGTCAACCGGCCGGACATCCGGGAGGATGACCGGGTAGACTTGTTTTCACAGATGGGCGTGGAATCAATTTTTGAAAACTTTAACCAAACACATGGCTCAAACCAAGGGGTGGAATTGAGTTTGGAAAGCTGAACCACACACCACCTATATTTTTGCACTATTAGGGATGCAAAAAACGGAAGCAAGCCTTCTCTGAACCTGGCCCAACATAGCTATTTGGCTCTGTTAAGCTCTCCCCCTTTCCCCCTGAAAACTACAATTGTACAAATAAGATTTAAAATTTTACCTTTTTTTCCATTAATTGTTTTTTCTTGGCAACCAAATTGATGGATACAGTAAAGAAGATGAGTCACCTTGTTGGAATGTATGCCATTGACTTAAAATGATCTTCTTTTTGCTTCTACAAATTACAAATGTTAATGTCCCGGTGGTTGGTGGTCATGCTGGCATAACCATTCTTCCCCTCTTCTCACAAGTATGTTTTTTCTTTTTATCTCTTTTAGTTGACTCCTGATTGTGATCTGAATGAGATGAGATTGGTTTCTTTTGTCAACTTTCTAGCTTATAGTTCTAGAATTTTGAATTTACTTCTTTGTTTTGGTGAATAATATTCGTAGGCGACACCAAAAGCCTATGTGTCAGATGAAGATATTAAGGCTCTCACTAAGCGAACACAAGATGCAGGAACTGAAGTTGTGGAAGCAAAAGCTGGAAAGGGATCTGCAACATTATCAATGGCGTAAGTTTAGATAAAGCTCCATTCTTTCTAAATGGATTTTTATATTTCTTTTATTCAGGTCTCTTTGGTGTATATATCTTTGTTTTAATTTTGAAGTATTTGGATGTTTATGGATCTTAAAGACATAAACTACTCATGCCATGGATACATGGGGTGATGCTTTATGAAGTTGGGTGACTTATGACCTGTTTGCTGTAGCTTAAATTGTTGCAAATTGAATAATTATTAGTTTTGCAGACTTGTTTGGAAAGTAAATAACGTCAAAGAGTGTCTACAACTTTGGAGGCTAAAACTTACATGGAGGATACTTGGATTTGGCTGTTGATGCTATTGTCTTACCCTTATTAAAACCTTTCTGCATAATATGAAATTAAATTGTTTGTATCTATGTATATATATAAATTAGTGTGTTTGTGTTACCCTGCCATGTGTTCTTGTTACTAAGCATTGTTCTTGAGTTGGACTATTCTTTTTTCACATTTGTGCTCTGTGTGTGTGTGTGTGTGTGGTATCTCTCTCATAAAGTTGTTGACAATATCAATTGCATTTGCTCATAGACTAAGATGTCATGTCTTTCACAGATATGCTGGGGCAATCTTTGCTGATGCCTGCTTGAAGGAGCTTAATGGAGTTCCAAATGTCGTTGAATGCTCTTTTGTGCAGTCAACCATCACAGAGTTACCTTTCTTTGCCTCTAAGGTGATTGGGTTGAACCTTTCTATTTGTAAAACCGTGAGGATATATATTATTCATGTATGTTGATGTGTAACATGGGAGCCTTTTTTAGATATATCGTATTTTTTATATTGTATTACAAAAGGTGTTATTATTATTTTTTTTTTGAGAATACACAAAAGGGGTTATTGATATGCTTGCAATGCGAAGATTTTTTTAGATATATCATATTTTTTATTTTTAGACATATCGTATTTTTTATATTGTATTACAAAAGGTGTTATTAATATGCTTGCAATGCGAACGGTTTGTTGCACTCTCGTGCTTTCTAAATTGATTTAATTCTGTATACTTAGGCCTCTTTTGGGAATATGCTATTTTAGTAACTTTTTGGCTTTTTAGCTAAAATATGAGGTAAAAAAAACTAGTATGTTTGGAATGACTTTTTGATTTTTTACGAAAAAATATGCAAAAAGTAGAGAGAAAAGTGAATCTTTGACTTTTTGGTATATGTTATAGGCTTTTTGGTTTTTTTAGTAATTAGGCTAAAAGTGTTACATGCCAAACGAGGCATTAGTTTTATGCATGGTAATTTATAAGGTGTTTATCTGACTCCATATGAATAGTTAAAAAGAAAAAATCTTACTCCATATAATGACCTAAGTTGTGTACTAAGAACACCAGTAAATTTGGATTTCTTTGACGAAAATTTTATTAAAGATATATTTTCTGGATTGTTTGAGATACATTTTTATAAACTGGTCTCATGTAGGTTTATAATGTAAATTTGGTGTCTTGTTTGCATCTTCAGTTTTTATTTGTTAGAGCAGTTGCTTGTTCTTTTATTTATGTTTTATTCAAGTTTTTTGGATTGGGAGTTCTGTGCCCATCAAGAATGGTTTCTTCCTTCTTTCTGTCCATTCTGTCATTTTCTTTAATATTATTTAATAATGATGCGAAACAATGTGCACCTTTTTTTTGTATGTGCATGTGCGGGTGGGTGGTTTGACCTAACTAACTGGTAGGTTCTTGTTATTAGTCCCTCCCCTTCTCTCTGGCCTCTGCAGATGGTGTTTCAATACTTAAACTTTTGTTTTTTCTTTCTTAACGCTTGCCATGGTTAATTCCCTCACTTAAGGGTGGTCACTAATGTTGCTTTCCCAAGTGGTCGCTAATGTTGCTGCCTTGGGAACAGGCTAGGGATTTACAATATGCTTAAGTCTCCAAGCTTTTGCCGACTGTTCCCACCTTTTAGTACCCAATTTACTTCCTATTGGATGTGGGTTTGGGAGGGGTAGATTGGATACATACCTAACATTTGACACTATTTTGCACAAAGTTACTGCTCTCTGGTTCGAATCCCAACTTGAAGGTTGATAGGATAAGTTTTAATCACTGAACCAATGACCCCCTGCTTCTATCCCACCTTTTACTCAAGCCTTAAAGCATTTGCCTCTTTGTGTTGCTATACTATAGTAAATGTGCATCGGTGATAAATAAATGGCATATAGCATCGTGCTTTAGTTGAAAATTTTCTTCTGATGTGAATCTGTGATTAAATCCGTAACTTTTTTTAATGATCAGAATATTCCCATTTGATAAGTGTGATTAAATTACTAGTGAATCATCATTCAAAAAATTTTGAGCCTGACTGCATTAGGCAATTTCCAGATCAAGTTAGTAGTATTTAGGATCTTATATTAGCTATTGATGTAGAGGTTGTGGCATGGCGTGATGGAAAGTTCCATCCATCCCCAGCTTTGTGGTGTGGGTTCAAGTCACAGGAATCAAACCTCTCCACAAAAAATGGGGTTCCTAACCCTGCGGTAAGCAGGAATCTTGTACACACTAGATACGAGTGTACAACCTTTTTGTATTAGCTATTGATGTTTACATTAGTTTTTTTAGTTGCTATAGAAGCCAACTTGCTCATTAAATATAAAATTTTAAGTGGAGCTGGTATTGATTGAGGAATAATACGAGGGCGCATTCAAGGAAGCTGCTAGGCTAGGAAGTATGGGTGTGCGGGTACAGATGCGGATAAGGGTAATGCTGATATGGAAAAACCTGAGATCCCAGCACATGCTTGTGAGTTCTCCTTTCCTGATGATGGAAATTCATAAGGTCACTAACCTTCCAGTGTTATATTATATACACTGAAATTTTATAGTGGCTAACCCAAGTCAGCTTGGTCATGATCTTGAGGTTTAACTACTTGACAGGCGAGGCTGCGCTGGCCTGTCTCAAAACAATGTGTGGAAGATGTGTCTTAGATGATTTGGAGGTGAGCCTTAATGTGATTGAGAAGATTGAATATTGTTTTTGGGAAACTAAGGATAATTGGTACTCATAGCATAATTGTTAGTCTTTTCAGTAAATGCATGAAGTCTTTTCTTGTAAGTTCCTGCTTCCTCTATCACACTTCATCAAAAATTAATTGTTTGCTTATATTCAAGATTTAGATGTGTTTATGTTTTGATAAATTTCCTGAACTGGTTGCTACATTTTAATGCAACAGGTAAGGCTCGGAAAGAATGGTGTGGAGGAAGTCCTTGGACTGGGTCCCCTGTCAGATTATGAGAAACAAGGTCTTCAAAGTTTGATGCCAGAGCTCAAAACTTCAATAGAGAAGGGAATTAAGTTTGCCAACCAATAGGGTGGAGAAACCTCATCCTGTTCTTGAGGTCGATTCTTTCTTACCAAAACTGTCACAATTTTGCTGCTGTAATAGGGAATTTATACACTAGTCAAGTGATTTGCCTGTCTGGGTTGAGATGCTGCACAGGCTGACTTTTGCTGGAACGGGTTGTTATTGATTCTTGAGGTCTCATTAATAAGTTTCAGTGGCTTGTTTCTGTTCTTTAAATTAAATTAAATTATTACCCTCATCTAGGTTTGTTAATCTTTACTTCCAAATTCTGTATTTTGTTGTGCTCAACAAACATTGGGAGTCTTGATTTGAATGGGATGTGAAATGGCAGTAATTGATTTTCTTTAAGCAGCTTTGTGATATTCCTTTTATTTTGATGAAATAGGACCTTTTTTTGGGGTTGGTATATTTGAGTAGAGGCCAGGGATATTTATGCTTGGAGTTCCCTGGAGGATTTTGAAATCTTGCATATACATTAAGAGGTTCGATATTGTAGTGTTATTGCATCAAAATTTGGGTTGTAACTGAGCCGAGTAGAGTAGTAGGTTGTTTGAACTTACATCAAAGCTTAAGTTTTAGAATGTATTCAGGCTTGATTTATTTATCGTTGAAGTCAATTTCAGATGAGTTTTTAATTGAGTTAATAATTATTGAACTTGAGTGATGTAATTTGAAAATGTGTTCAAATTAGGTTTGTTTACATTGTGGGATGTATCATTAATGAGTTGAATAAAGGTCGAGCTCTCTTAACCCAATAAGGGTTGATTACGAACTTGGTTTCATGGTTTTAGTTAGACTAAGCCTCCGTTTGGGAAGTGGGCTGGCTCTTTGGCTTTTTGGCTTTTTTGGCTATATGAGCCTGGGCTCAAAAACCTGGTTTGGGAAGGGCTCTTGGCTTTTTGGCTTTTTTGGCTTTTTTTGTGAGAGAAGAGTGTAATGATTATGGGGTTGGATGTGATATTTTGTTTTTTGTGGCTCATGAGCCTATTTTGTTTTTTGTGGCTCTTTGAGCCCGGGAGCCCTTCCCAAACGAACCCTTTCTTTCAACTATTAGTAAATATGATTTTATCCCTTCATTTATAAATTTGTATATTTTGATCCCATCAATTTTACATTTTAACTTTGCAGACCACTTTTTAAAAAGAAATATTTGTACAATTTTTATAATTCAAGATGTTAATATATACAGCTTTATACATGAGGTAATGTTGTGAGGCTTTTGGTACTCTATAAATAATTGGGATTTTCGGTGAGACCCCTTTTGTTGGTCCTTTTTTTAAGATAAAGGACAACTCAATGAATTTTCTTTCAAAAAGCACCTGAGTAAGAGAAGCCCAGCTCAATAAGGACATTCTATAATTTTATTTTATTTTTTTGACCATATTGCCCTCATATATATATATATATCATATATTTAAACAATCTCAGCTCATGCATAAAACGATCTTGAAGATGATCTACAAAGTGAAGATGATCTGCGAAATCCATGAAGACGATCTCAAAGTCTGAAGATCTCACCGTCAACGATCTCACCCTTGGTCAACAATGCACGATCTCGCCATCCAAGATCAACACTCTCAATTAAATGAGAGATTACGTTGCAAAGCTGTATGAATCTGTTGTTATTTTTGATTTGTTTTTGTTGATTTGCTGAGTTCAATCAGGTGTGTGCTCTATTTTTGTTTGACATGATGAAAGTAAAATTTTACTCTGGTTGGTGCTCTGTTTTTGTTTGACAGAATGAGAGTAAACTTTTACTTTCGTTTGTACTCTGTTTTTGTTTGATAAAATGAGAGTAAAATTTTACTCTGGTGTTATCTGTTATGTTTTCTTAACATGCAAGTAAAATTTTACTTTATTTCAGAGTAAAATTTTACTGTATTTCAGAGTAAAATTTATTCTGAATTGAAAGTAAAATTTTACTATGTTGTTGAATGTTCGTCTATGCAGTTTTTGATTTGTTTTCTGGTAAAATTTCCTCTGAATCTTCAAGTAAAATTTACTTTATTTCACAGTAAAATTTTACTGTATTTCAAAGTAAAATTTACTCTGAATTGAAAGTAACATTTTACTGTATTGTTGAATGTTTGTCTATGCAGTTTCTGATTTGTTTTTTAGTAAATTTTACTGTATTTTAGAGTAAAATTTACTCTGAATCTTAAAGTAAATTTTACTGTGTTGTTGAATGTTTGTTTATGCATAAGAGAATAAACTTTATTTTTCATTAACCAGAGTAAAATTTTACTGTTGCGAAAACAGAGGACATACTAGATAAATGAATTATAGTCGAATTTTACTTTAGATCTATGAACAAACAAACAAAAAACTTTCGATTTTTTATTGTAATATATCAATTTATCATTTTTTTGGACATATATGAGGTCATTTTATCTCAAATCTGAAACTATTGATCTCAAACATGAGTTCATACATCAAATCTGAGATGGTGATGGATTTCAATGGACGATTTCAAGATTTCGATTTTGTGAAATGGATCGAAAATGGAGATCAAAAGGGCTTAGGGCTTAAAAAGAGAGAAAATAAAGGGAACAGAGAGGACACCAGTAATGTGGAGATAGAAAGGAAAGAGAAATGGTTCAACGAGGGTTTTGGATTATATGGAAGGGTATTTTAGCCTTTTCATCATATTTTTTTATTTGAGGGACTTTTGAAACTATTATTTTATTTGGTGGGCTTCACACAAAAAAGCCCCCATAAAAGGGGCTTTCACCAAAAATCCCTAAATAATTCACTATTAATCATAAGTCCAGCCCCATATTCCTCAGGTACTGCTTTCTCTCAACTTGCTCGATGAGATCGAAAACCCTGGGAAAATATTGATTCTCATGCTTCTGGGTAGGAACATTGGGTACAAATTGCTCAGCTCTAAAACCAGGAATTTATGGAATTTGAAAGGGATTTTAGTCATTGACTTATGGCACAACTATTATCCCTTTGGAGGTGTTTGGAAAGTAACTTTTTTGGCTTTTTTGGCTTAAAATAGCATCAAAAGATAAAATAGACTAAAATAGTTAATAAAACAAAATGTCATATCAAATCTATAATCATTTCACTTTTTATTTCACAAACATCACATTCAATTACAAAAAAATCCAACTATCTTCTCAAACACAAAAATTTTAGCCTCCTAAAATAGTCAAAAGCTAAAATAGTCTACTAAAATAGCAACTCCCCAAACACCCACAAAAACTATTTCAAAATAATTTTCTGTCAAACACAGGGGTGCCCAATAACTCAAATGTTCTCTCCCATGAGCTATTAAAAACCGAGTACTTTGAAACCAAAATGATAAAAACAAAGAAAGAAGCAAAGAAACAAAATAAAATTTGTTACCGGAGTTGAAATTATCGGTTGCAGTGATGAGCTCGGTCCAACTGAAGTTCCTCCATAATGGTTTGGGCACCACCATATCACCGTAATCGATTTCATCATTGGCACTCTGATTCCTCCCCAATTTCTTTATCAAATTCTTCTTCGAATGGTGGGTGTCAATGAATTTTTTCCACTGCAAACCACCATGACTCTTCCCAAATAGAGCTCTATAAACCACCGATCTCTTCGACACCGATGATTCCCAACTGCTAATACAGCTATTATCGGAGAAAATGCTTACTTGCTAGATTGAAATTAAGAAATACTCACCTTCAATAATGCAATGGAGGGTCTTCAATGGAGTTGTGCTTTCAATGGAGGGTTGAGGTGGTGGGTCTTCACTGTAGTCTTCACTGTGTAGAACCGAAAGGGTTAAGGGTATGATTGGAACATTTAGCGTGTGGAATGAGAACAATAATTAATAATTAAATTAATAAATGTATGTATTGAGAAATGATGTGTACAAAAATAAATAGGTATGTGAAAATTGAATTTCTCAGGTATCAAGCCTAGTGGACTGATTAATTTGAGGGATCAATCTCATCATCTACTAGCAGTGCCTAATTAAAGGCTAGACAAAATCTCGTATGGATTGACTTCATGAATCACCTGAATTTAGGGTGTGTATTACTTATGTATCCAAACAAAATATTTTCGTATTTTTTTTTGTATTTATTATTATTTTTTTAAGATTTATCTATAAATATTTTATTTTTTAGACACACACACATATATATATATATATATATATATTAGGTAGATTTAAAATATAAAAAATTGACTAAATTATAAAAAAAAGTTCATTAAAACAACAAAACATGGAAGAAAAACAAAATTAGGTTGATGGGATCAAATCGAAACACTTTTTATATATTAGAGACTATAAATTGACACAATTTAAAAATTAATGACTAAAATGACTAAATTTGTATTCTTTAGAAACTAAAAGACTAAATTTTTAGAATTTTCATATTTATCTTTGTCTTTGACGCCATCTACAAATTGAGTTAAGTTTGGAGACTAAATCGAAATATTTGGTATACATTAAAGATTAAATCGATATAATTTAAATATTGAGAGATGAAAATGATACAAACTATAGGACACAAAGAAGATGATTAACCCAATAGAAAAACATATTTTTGATACAAGATCATAGCATATATTTTATTGCTGCTTAATATTTCCTACTATGTAACTAAAAAGGAGGGAAATTATTCGCTGTTCTCGGAATATTATGGGTCTGTACTCTTTAATTAATCATTATTTAATATGCCTCCTCATATTTCCAATCACCTAATACAATACCCTACTTACCCACCTTCTCCACTAATCATAATGTTATGGGATACCACGTGTTTATACTCTGGAATTACTGAATAATTAGGCAAAAAAAGGGTACCCATCCATCATTAGATATCTATTTCAACACACTTTGGCCTCTCCTGTTCATGGCTTCTTCATCTTCGTCCCTATTATCATTGAGAAACTCATCTACACACACATACTAATTCATGCTGCTCTTTTTCTTCTTCTTCTTCTTCTTTCTTATATTCTCAGCTTCAATCAAACATTCCAATGGATGTTACATATCCATCTTCAGTTTCGGCGATTCGATCGCCGACATCGGCAACTTGGCTCGCATCTCGGAGTCTCCTCGACCTCCCCACTTCATGTTACCACCCTATGGTGAAACCTACCTACAATTTTTTTAATAGTTTTTTTTTTTAAAGGATGAAATTATTGCTAATACAGTTGATGTCTTTGGCAAATACAATAGAAGTTTTTATGGGTGCATTACACGTTTGTAGATACCTCAGTTTTGACAGCCCTTACAACTTGGACGTCATTGCATGCACACCCGATGATGAGTTTATGTAGAGACCCTAATGTTTGGTAACTACACTTGAAACCCTACTCCTTAGGTTAATAGCATTTTAGCCCCTAGTTCCATAAAAGTCTGCATAATGGCCCAATAAAGAATAATTTTAAATTCTAGAACACCACTTTATAATTGGAAATACCCTAAGACTTGGCTTTTATTTATTTTACCTCCTAGTTTCTAAATTAATTTATACATTTTATTTATTTATTTATTTTTTTAGCCTAGTTGCATATTTACTAATTCTTTGAATCTTTATTATTTATTTGAACAATTAAATAGCCATAAATATCTTTAAATAAATAGTTTTATAATTTATTTTAATATTTATTTGAGCAAATTAGTAGCAAAATATCTAGATATTTATAAGTTGTCTTAGTCATTAAGCTAGAAGGGTAGAATGGTCTTTTTAACCCAAATTCATGGCCTATAAATTGAGATCATTGTCTCAATTTCCACTCTCACATTTCAGCAGCCCAGGGAGAGGGTGAGAGAGGGAGAGTGTGATTAGGGGAAGTAGAGAAGAAGAAAAAAAGAGAAAAGGAAGAAAAGGTGACTCAAGAAGGTAAGAACACATCTCCCTTCTCTTCTCCAATTCTTTCACCCATCTCATCCTATTGTTTAGATGCCCTCTTGTGTTTCATATTAGTGTTAAATAGGGTTTGGTGTGTATGAAAGTGTGGGTATGAGTTAGTGACATTGTCTTGCAAATGTGTCAAATTAGGCACTGTTGTAACTTCTCAAATTTAAAAGAAATATCAAATTTATTTATTTCTCAAATCTGAATTTAGTGTAGGCTATTTGGTGTGTTTAGAGCTTTTGATAATTTTATTAGCCACTAATTGTGAGTTTTTAGGGCTTGGATATTTCGTTTAAAAATCTGGTCCTGAGTCTCTGAAAAACAGTTCACTTCTTGCAATTTTATAAAATTCAAATCATCGGGTAGATTGAGAGGAAAGCTACTTTTCCCAAAGGGTGACAAATTTGGACAAGTTTTCGAATATAGCTTGTAGATGAATTTCTGGAGGTGCTGTGCAAATTCTGAGAATTGGAACTGAAACTAGATAGGTTGATTATTGTTTCTGTGCAATTTCATCCCCTAATTTGACCTGGAAGTATTTTTCCCAAAGCATTATTGTTAGCCCTGCAGAATTGAATAGTGCTGGAAATTGTGTTTTATTGTGTTATTTGTCTCTGAGTATTTCAAAGCATTCCTAATGTTGTTTGTTTGCTTTACCATACTTATGTATGCTTATCATGGTTTATATTTCCTCTCTTATGTTTGTCTTATGCTCTTTTATGTGACTAACTTGTTTAGCAAAAGATCTAATAAATGGGAAATGGAAAGGGGTTGGTAATGGGCGACGTTCACCCTTGTGTTTCAGAATGATTTATGTAATATACATATGAATGACATGAATTATGATGGGATTAATACCAAATGAGCTAAGTCTTGCGCAAGCGGTCTAAATGAGCCCCTAGGTTACACGGATGTATTCAGACTCTATGCAGTGGTTTCAGGGTGTAAGCGAGCCCTTTGGTATGGTATGTGCAGGGTGTAAACGAGCCCTAGGCATGATTTGGGTGTAAGTGAGCCCACTTGTTTGGCCGTCCCTTTTGAGGTCCATCAATGTCACTAACTGGTAAATAACCGCGAGGTGGGCATAGGTGGTAAGGTCTGCAAAGTAGCAAAATGGGGAGTTTTGAATAGTCCGGTGTTCAATCCTTGTGATTGGGTAGAAGGATCTCTTTGGGAGATTCTAGATATTTAGTCTAACTACTAATTCATAGAACGTATGTTATGTTACCTGATTCGTTATGTGTATGGTTGATTGGTTGATAGAAGATATGGGGGGTGTGTGTGTTTTTACTACATTCCAAGCTCATGGTGCGTCATGCCAGGTGAGGAAGCAGTTTACGATAGTGAAAGTTATCCCGAAGGCAACCAAGATGAAATGTTGGAGCCGTGGTTCACTTGAAGACTTAGACAAGTAGTTTTTTTTTTACTTTGACTTTTAGCGTGACAGTGTTTGTAATCCTATTGCAGAACACAAATGAATTAAATATGGTATTAACTTTGCTTATATGTGTATATTAAGATGTTTTGGTTATCTACCCTGTTTGAGTTATATTTTGTATTTTTTTTTATGGTCATGAATTTTGGGGCGTTACAGTTTATATGCTCGTCAAGTGCTCGACATTCTCAGCGAAATGCCGCAGCTTTGAGCCTTTCAAACCCTACACCATTGTTGCCTCATTCTTGGACCAAGCCTTGGTTCTTTAAGCCTGCAACTAGGCCACCTTTTTGGGCTGTCGGCCATCACTCTTGGCTGCCGGCCACCAGTGATGGCCAGCCGGCTACTAGTTTCTTTTGCAGATATTTTGTAACAGCTGTGCCAGCTGTTTGCACAAATGCATGCATCTTCACCCATGTGTAGGGTTGGATGCTCTTAAAGAGAATTCATGTTTTCTCTATACAAAGGGCCTTCCTCTCTTGTTTTAGGGTTAGAAAATTTTGAGATCAAAATTTTTTCTCTCTCTACAATTCTCTCTCTCTCTAGCAAATCTCTACACTTTTGCCTACATATCCTTAACCTTTGCCTATACACCCTTAACTAAATCTCTCCATACTTGAGATGAGGTATCCTAGAGCCTTGTTGGAGCTCTTGAGGGTGTTGTTTGCTTGGTTTGGTTGCTTGGAATTGATTTCCTCTTCAAAAGGTATAAGGCTTTGTCTATTAGCTTGCTTTCTCTACTCTTTTTCTTGCATTTTTCCAAGTGTTTTTTGGGCTGTAAAACTGTGTGTTTTTGGGTTGAAGCTTGGGTTTTAAGGTCATTAAAGGTTGAGGGGTGATCCACCATTCTTTGTACCTTATTTTGGAGGCATTTACCCTTGTGTTTCCCACCCATTTACTATCTTTTTCTAAGCTTTTAAACATGGATTTTTAGAGTTATTTCAGTGGCTAAAATCATGTTTTGAAGCCCAAATTTAGAGGGGTTTTCCTTCCCTCCTTGTGTCTTGCTTACTAGCCTAGCTTGTGCTATGTTTTAGCATATTAATCTAGTATTTTTTGTCTTAATTTCAGCATGTTTTAGGACTTATTTTAGACTGTTTTAGCACTATTTTTGGTTGATAGTTTCATTTGAGCTTTGTTTTGCATTCTTATAGTGTAATAGTCCTCATGAGTTTGGTGTTCTAGGCCTTAGACACCTTATTTGAGTGATTGCATTTATTTATGATTTTCCATACTTGTGATCACCATTAATCACCTCTGCAACCTCCTTCCTTTCTTGGCTTTTGATTTGCTTTGAAAGTGATTCAAACAACTTGTTTGTTCAAAGCATGAGATTGAGGTGTCATGCTTAATGGTTTAATTCCTTTGGGGTTCATTACCAACGGTATGATGTCTCTTTCATGCCTAAAACAACTTTTGGTTTGAGCCTTCTTTCTTATTAAAGGACTTAAACTCACCCTTTGGACTCAATTGAACTAAAGAATGGATGGTAATCTAAAATTGAGTAATTAAAACTTGGGACTAAAGTGTGCAAGATATTAAAAAATGTCGTGTTCAATCGGACATTAATTGAACACATGGAAGCTTGAAGAATTTCATACTCATTAGTGATGAAATGGTTCAAGTATCTAAGGTCACCACTTCCCTTGATCAATTCATGAAAGGGAGGAGGTTAGAGTTTTATTTTGTTACATTTATTGAAATTGCACACTTTGGTTTATAAGCCATCATGCAATGAAATTGCTTAAGTTGGTGGTTTGTGAACCAAGTTCATTACACCTTTGATTTGCTCATGAAAAGGAGGGGTGAATTGTGCAAACAAACCCTTAAAAATACCCTATGCATGCTCTGTTTGTCCTTTGTTGTAGCAAGGTAAACTAGGCAAAAGTGGCCGGCCGACCATCACTAGTGGCCGGCAACCCTCATCATTGGCCGGCCGGCTACTGATGCAAAATTCAGCGATGTGTTTTTTAGGCAGAGTAGAGTTATTTTGGAAGTGGGCAACAATGTATGTGTTCTATTGCGCAACAGAGGCTCTCTGGAAGCAAAATAATGGCTTTTTGGATGGAAACCGAGCACGTGCATGAGCATTCTTCGCGTACTGAGCATGTTTAAGTTTATTATTGTTGTAATTAATTAGTTGTAGCTATTTAATTATTAAAGTGTTGTAACTAATTAGTTAGTTAATTAGTTATTCAATTTCGTTTTGTAAGTAGTTAGTTAACTAGAATAGTTAGTTGATTCATTTGTTGTAATAATTAGTTAAGTAGTTTAGCTAATTTAATTTATTTTGTAATAATTAGCTTACCTTTAATTAGTTAGTTAATTAGCTTAGTTTATTCAGACTCTCCTTCGTGAGAGCGCAATCTTGTAATAATGTATATGTCTTCCAACCCCACATCTTTCTCCCTTTTATTTACTAGCTTATGATGGTTAGTTTAGGGACATCACATTTTGTTTAGCATAATTTATGTTTGCATCTATTTGTATTGCATGCACCGAGGCTCGGTTCATCATTCTAACTTGCATCGTTAGTTTAATACTTCTTTGAATACGTGCTTAGACTGCATGTTATTTAATTGATTTATATGCCATGTTAGTAGCCGAGCCTATTAGTTTCATATTGCATGTGTTGCATTAGTCATAATTGCATAAGTTAGGAATCATGCATTTTTCTACCTCATATCTCTTTTGGCTTGGAGTACTAGGTAAGTTTTTACTGGTTTTAGCATATCACATGTGTGTGAATGTTGCCACGTTTAGCATGCTTGCCATGAGGCTAACTGCATAAATGTTATAACTGCTTGAATGCCTGTGGATGAAGGCTTATTGCTTGAATTGGAATAATTTGAATAATGTTCATATGCGATCACTATTTCAAGTGGTACAAATTTCGAAACAATTTTGCAAAACAAACATGACTTGAAATGTTTCAATTCTTGTAAAGTTAGTCTATACTTGTGTGTGTGCGCATCACGTAGTAATGCTAGCCTAATAAACCGGAACAAGAGCATATGATGTATATAAGATTCATATCATGATTAGTAGAGGCCAATCTTTGATCAGGCGAGTGGGGGTGCTCAAATGCATTCATGACCTTCCCCTCTTGTACCTAAGTTCCCATGCCGAGACAATCTTGGTGATGACGGACATGTGGCCTTTGGCACAAGTCATGGGTTCCTAAATTTCCCAAAAATATTTAGGTGGCGACTCTGTATCTGGCAAAACAGTCCAATTTTGGCATTTTTGATTCAAAATCGATTTTCTAAAAGATTTGCCGAATTTGGACTCTTTGGTGTTTATCAATTTCACATTGCACTTATGAGATTAGATTCAGAACCACGAGAGTCCGAACTGTAGGGCTTATTTCGAACTTCCAAAAGGGGGGCGTGGAAAAGTTGAGCTACAATTTCTGGTGACTATGCTGGGGAAATTAGAGAACTTGACTTGAAATTCATGATATGAAATTTTATCTACACTTATATGTTTCTTTGCATTATGTTTGCATTGGTGCGTTTAAGTCACGGTGTTTGCCATCTATTTTTCCTGGACGGTTTGCCGGGGGCTTGCCTAAAAGCTTGCCAAAAGGTTGACCGGTCGTGAACTCTACCACGATGGGAACACAACCCTTGGATCTGGACTACCGTTGTACCGTTTGATCCTCCTTTCACTTCTCGGTGTTAGGTGTGAGAGGTATATTAGGTAGCCTTGCTGAGGTACCTTTTGACCATTTGGCCTAGTTGCATATCAAAAGCCGTAGAGACTATTCCAAACTAGGACAAGATGCTTACCCTAATGCATGATTGCGTGAAACCACTTTGTTTGAATAGTGAACCCTAGTTCCTGACGAAACTAGGACAGGGTAGCCCTCCCTCCTCATAGGGGTGTTTTGATTCTCATTTAACTGGTGTGTGCTTTACAATGAAACTGTACAGAAACGTACATATCAATTGCAAGTTGGGTATCAGTTTTTTTAGGGGGGGCAAAATTCAGTATTGAGTGCAGTCTTACAGCTTTGATTACATCTATGTGTTGTTAACATCTACGCTGAGGTGCTGCACAGTTTTTGATTACTGCTTTCTTTTTGCTTTATTTCTTTTTGCTAGGTAGTATAACACCACAGCTTCGGACAGTTCGGGTATCCCTCAAGCGCTCTGGACTCGTGTCAGAAGGCTTTACAGGGCCGAAGATCTTGTTAAGGGACAACCCATGTTTACTTCGCTCCCACAGATTACCAGACGAAGGAGAGTAAGACAGAGTTCACTGGTTCAAATTCTATAGCAATCACCCCTCATTTCACCTGCATCTAGCTGGGCTCAGTCTTCGACATCTAGTCTAGTACGAGATCATTCGCCTATTCTAATGGCATAATATCCCCTAGTCAGCATGGATGACCTAATCCATCATCTTCAGCAAACAGTTGAAACCATGCAGCAAGACGCTACTCAACAAGCCGGGGTCATAGCACGCCAGGCTGAGGTAATATATAGGCTATAACAACAACAACCGCAGCCGGCAGCAGCTTTTGTATCTCATGCACCTCCTACGAGTATCCCAACACCCGTAGCCACTGCCCATGTTGAGAATCAGGGCAATCTGACATAACCGATCCCACCACAAACCTCTAAAGCACCTGTGTATCAAACCGAGGCTCCATTTGAGTTTGAGGTTGACCCGACTGTACTTAAGGTCAACAAATTGGAGAAGCTCTTCAAGAGGGCACAAGGTGTTAACTCTATCCTCGATATAGAAAAAAGATATACCGACTATGCGGTGACATTGCTAGATCGGTTCCAAATTCCATACATCGATCGATTTGATGGTTCTGGTGATCCTATGGTTCATCTTCAGCTGTTTTCATACATCTTGCGGCCGATGGGCCTGACCAGACTGCAAAAGCTCTCACTCTTTGGCCAGACTATGTCAGGAATAGCGCCTATATGGTATGCGAAGCTGGAGGATTCTGTGAAGCAGAGTTAGGAGGAAATGGCTGAGGCCTTTGTTGCACAGTACTTGTACAATACACAAATTGAGGTCACAACTCGTGATCTCGAGGCAACGTGCCAGGAGCCAAAGGAGGGCTAAGGCTTCTGTACGGGGAGCAAATATTCCGGCGAGCCCGTACTCTTTTCTTCCAGGCTCCGTTTCTGTCCGATCACCTAAAAGCACAATGGCGGTGAGCTACCCGGCGGTGTGTGGCCGGAAAACCCCTCCGACGATCAAGTTAGCACACACCTTGGGATAGAGAGAGAGGGAGGAGAGTGTTTGTGTGTAAGAATGTCTTACAAAGTGTTTGTCCCCCCACGTATGGGGGGCGCAGACATGCTTATATACCCTCTGCGCCCCAAATCTACTCCGAGTGATCTCTCGACACGTGGCTCTGCTATCCTATCCGTCAGCACAAATCTTGCTGAGCATCACCTAATCCCAACTGCCAGCCTACTCCGCTGGGAGCTCGGCAGCCGGGCAACATTATCTCGGCTACCAACGGCTATTCCACACTTAAGCCCAAGCACTCCATAACCGAGCTACTCCAGGCCATGTTCAATATCGACCGTGCTCGGCTACATTCCGGCAGAGCCGAGCTCGGCTCAGCTCATGCTGGTTGGACGTCGGCACTCCCCCAGAGCTAACTCTCGAACCATGGAGCCCAGTGAGGCAGCGAACAACTCGGCTTAGCCCTCCCTTGACCGGTCCTCGTGCCGTGAAGCATTGCCTTGTCCGTGCCTAGCCTTGACCGAGCAACACTCTAGACAGGCCCAAAACTTTCACGGCCCAATCTGTTCAGCCCAAATCTGTCCAGTCGTTAACACGGCCCAATTTCAGATCATAAATCTCCCTCTCAATTGCCCCTTAATTCCGTCCGCAAAAGCGTGATTGGGATTACATATTCCGACCGGGATAACACTTCCTCGGTCCTCAGAATGCGAATCGGCGACCGGGCTAGTTGACATTCCTGCCTGCGAAACTTGCCCGGTTCAACTCCTCGGTTGACATTCTCTTCTTCAAAAATTGCCTGGTTGACTCCTCAACTCTTCAACCCGTCCCTTCAGTTCTGACGTCGTCATAAATGGGGACGCGTGGCAGGCTTCCATTGGACCTCGAGCAGCCAACCCTGCCGTCTGCCAGAATTTGAATTCTTGGCGGTTTCTCCATCTATACATACAAGCCCCTTCTCCCTCATTTCGCTCCTACTGCCTCTCTGCAATCGACGCTTCAGAGCTCAAGTATCTTCCTCCAAACCTCGTCTGCCATTCTTTGCGTTTGTGCTCGAAGAAGCAGGCCTTCCATTGGTAAGTCCTTCAACCCATGTCATTTTCATTTGATATTTCCTCCTCTTTGGTACCAAATCAGTAGGTTTTAGGGCCTTCCCCACCCAAAACCTTCAATGCCCCTTAATTTCTTCGTTTTTCTTCAAACTGTTCTTCATTTTTCCTGAAGAACACTGAAGATCTGGGGCTGACCGGGCTCCAGATCTTCATTTGATCCAAAAAATCAGTTTAACCGAGCGAATAAACTGTTTGCCGTAACCTTAGTAAAAACCGAAATGGCCATAGGACTTGGCCGCTCGACCGGGCTAACAACTGGTCCGCTTGGGCGACCGAGCTCTTGGTTAGCCTTTACGACCGAGGTGGTTTGGCACAATCCATGACCGAGCTAGTCAAGCTCGTTTTGTGCGACCGCGTGTAGACGTCCCCGAACGCCCCGGGAGGGTTAAGTCCCGTTCTGTTCATATTGGGTTCACTACAGTTCGGACTCAAATTGTCACGGTTCTTAATCTGAACCAAAGAGTCCAACTCTGGCAAATCGTTTTGAAGAAAAACAGATTTTTGAAAAGTAGTGCCAAACATGGACTGCTTTGCCAGATTACAGAGTCGCCACCTAAATATTTTTTAATGGGGGAATTTAGGAAACCCTGACTCGGTGTCGAAGGCCACGTGTCCGTCATCACCAAATGTCTTGGCTCGGGAGCTTGGGTACGATCGGGGAAGGTCAGCTATGAGCACCCCCTTTCGCCCGGTCCGAAGACCGGCCTCTACTAACCATGATATCCGATTTTGAAAACGTTATATGTTCTTAAACCGGTTATTAGCCTAGATTTACTACGTTATGCGCACAGCAAACAAGTATAGACTAGGTTGCCTAATTCGGAAATAATCATTGCATATCCGTTTGTTTTGAAAGCGCTTTGGGTTTCGCTACTCGCAAGTAGGCTAAAATACGGATTTCAATGAGTTTTCCAACTCAAGCAACCCAACCTCCACCCACAGGCATTCAAACAGTTTATCTCATATAAGCATTTAGCCACATGGTAATCATGCTGTCATGGCAACATTCACACGCATGTGGTATGCTAAAGCGTAAATACTTACATCGTACTCCGTGCCAAAACAGTAAACTAGTTAGCAAACATGCATGTCCTAGTTCATGTTAAGTGGCTAATGCAACGCAGGCAAGGATGCAATTTAGAGTAGGCTCGGCTAACCCTAGAATGACATGCAAAATGCTACAACTATCACGTATTCAAATTGGAATTGGAAATACGATGCAGTTTGTATGATGTACCGAGCCCGGTGCATGTAAACAAATGCATGGATACACGCATGCATTGCATAAGGTATGCTAAAATGAGTATGCCCTAATCTACCAACGTAAGCAGGTAAATAAAAGGGAAGAAAGAAATGGGGATTGGAAGACATACACCCACTCACCCACACTTATTACAAGCACGCCCTCACTCGGAGGGACCGAATAATAATACAAATTAATTAACTACGCAGACTAATTAAAATATTACAAATTTCACTAAATTAATAAAATAAATTAATTAATCTAATTAAAGCAGTAAAACCGCCTCGGGATGAGGACCGGATGCAACACGCGCTCGGGACTGGCTCGGAACCGCACTGCCATGCACGGATTGCCTCTGTTTTCCCTGTTTCCTTCCTCTGAAAATTGTCAAAGTCCCAGGAGTGCTTCTCAGGGCACTGGGGATCACCACCGGCTGAGGAGATTAGCCACCGGCTGAAGGAGGAGGCCACCGGCACAAAATAAAGCCATCGGCTGTTGATTGACTGCCGGTCGGCACTAAATACTGCCGGCCGGCATTGAATGCCTGCAGAACCTGCAACTCACAGCAGCAGAGGACAAAACTATGCATGGCAATGTGATTCAAGCCATTTATGCACCAAACACACCCTTTATCATGTTTGTGACTCAAAGGGGCATGTGCCTCGATTCCCGGACCACCAATCACGCATTTCTATGCATGATGGCCCAAAGAACCGAGAATGCAACTTTGATTTCAAATGTATGCAAACCAAACAAACCAAAGTCCCAATCCCTATCACCAACTCAAGGGACAAGGAATGCATGTTGATACAATGCAACCTAGTCATGTTATCTATCATGCAACATGGGTAATGCAATGCACTCATGCAAGCATACAAGCAAGCATGCAAGGTAAGCATGCAAACCAAATAGAGGATGGACTAAAACATGAATTAGGCCACCCTAAAAGGCCCAAAATCAGTGGCCAAAACCAAGGAAATGGGGGCTAAAATGCACACACACATGCATGCAATCATGGTCCAACACTTAGGCACAAACATGGCAACTCTCAAGCACACTTAAAGAGACCAAACATAGACAATGAGCATGCATTGTAAAGCTCTGAAAATCATGTTAAACATGGTGCCAAACCAACTAACAAAGCAAGCCAAACAAAGCATACAAATGGTCCAAGCATTAAGGCAAGCCAATGAGGCTTTAAACTATACTTATGCAAGACAATTATGGCATGCATTGAACAACTCAAAACAGATTTTTAGCATGTAAAACTAAGCCCAAAGGACCACTTAAATGGCATCTAAATGGCTCAACTAGGAAGGCATGCACAAATGCTAAGACATGAGGCATAAGGCACAAGCTTCCAAAGCATCAAAGAGGCAACTAAGGCAAGCATACAAGCATGCTAAATGGACTGAAATGATATGCTAAATGGTTCCAAACCGTTGAAAATGAAGCAAGCAAGGCATGCTACACACTCAAACTCATAAGGCCAACAAGCCCAATGCAAAGAGGCTATATTAAACATGCTATGGTTGGCTCAAATAACATGAGACAGACCTAAAACATGGAAATATGAGCACAAAAACTTCACAAATGCAAGCCTAAAACATGCTAGAAGCTAAGGCATACAACCTAGGCATGTTAGAGGATCAAAAGGCATTACAAGGCAACTATGCTAAGCATGCATAAGGGACCTAAACCAACTTAGAAACATGTTATATCATGGCAACATAAGCATGAAAAACAAACCAAACATGCTCAACACACACTTAAGCACAAGCTCCCTCAAGAAGCCAAATCTTGTCCTTTTCAAGGACATCAAGGAGAGGGGGTGGTCCTCTCCTTCTTGAGACTCTAAGGCATCATCTTCACCACTGAAATCCCTCAAGATTTCAGTGGTGAAGAGATCCTAACACCAAAGTCTCGGATCTCTCACAAAATGGCACAAAGAAGGGCCTTTTCAAGGCCTAAGGGTGGTCAAACTTGCTCAAACCACAAAACACTCTTAATAAACAATAAAGAGGCTTAAAAAACAGAACTTTTATGTGTTAATCACTAAGCACAAAAACAGTTCTAAAGCAAGTAGAAATGGAGTGCAAGAATGGGGAAAAAAAGACTAGTTGGCTCACCCTTGTAGACCTCTTCAACAATGGGGATGTGTTGGTTTCCTTGAGCACCAAACCAGCTCCAAAGCTCCAAAACAAACCTCTGGACCTTCAAGACCCAAGGAAGGTGAAACACTAGGTGTTGGTGAACAAAAGTATGACACAAACACCTAGTGTACAAAATAGAGGGAAGAAGAGAGATAGGAGGTGTATCTATCCTAACCCTAAAAACCAGAGCTTGGTCTGTCTAAAATGTCTAAAATTTTGTAACCCTAAGCCAAGAAGAGGAGTGGTCCTCTTATAGGCAAGCAAAGCTTGCAAAGCTTACAAGCTAAGCTAACTAAGAGGGTCATCCCTCCATACACGTGTATGGAGGGGAACCAAAACTATACAGCTGTCTGAAAATATCTCATAAAGCAACTGCATAGTGTCCGGCCGGCAAAGAGTGCCATTTTGGCAAAACTTAGTGCCGGTCGGCACAAAAGAGTGCCGGTCGGCACAATAAAGTGCCGATGGAAACACCAGCCAGCCGGTGGCCTCTAGCCAGTGCCGGTGGTGTGTGGGGATGCCTCACAAAGCATTCCCTGCCCTTCCAAGGCAAAACACAAGTGTTTGGTGCAAAACCAAACACAAAACGGTCGAGTTCGGAAGTCCTGAGGCAAGGCGCGCGAGCCGAGAACTCCGGGAACTCCAAACGAACGCAAACATGGATAATCACCGAGTGTTCCAACGGTGACGTCCAAGTCTTGAGGACGGTCAAAAATGGGGTGTCTACACCGCGTTTCCTCTTATACTTGCCATCATCTTTCCTGCAGAGTCCAAGGGGACCAAAGACCAATTCTGAGGCTCATAAGGACCGAACTGCCACCCATTCCTAGTCTGTGCCAAACCACCTCGGCCGAGCTAGATTAGTCGGCCACATGGGGAAATTCCGCTTCCTGGTGGATACTCTAGCTGCGTTAGCTGCGTTCAGGGAGGAGTACGGCATCCCGGCCGACGTCCACCTTGAGCTCGCAGAAGAAAAGACCACGCCTTGGGGCAGATCAGAACAATGCCCCATCACCGTGCTGTCCATCATCGAAAGAGGCCTCCGCTTCCCGCTCAACCCACTAATCACCAAATTTCTGCGCCGCACCGGGCTAGCACCCACACAAGTGTCCACCAACACCTACCGGATAATAAACGGTGTGCACGAATTAAACAACCGGTTAGGCATAAACCTAGGTTTAGCCGAGATACTGCGGCAGTACACCCTTGGGCACACCGGCGATGGCCTCACCTACTACCTTAAGATTAGGCTGGGCAAAGAAAAAATTGTGACCGGCACACCAGACAAGGACTTGCACGATGACGATTTCTTCTGGGTGTCTGGCAATTATGAAACAGCCGAGGTACCGGGCTGGTTCATAAGCAAGAACTTTGGTTCCACATGTAAGCTGTTCAAACTTGCTCGGTTAGCTTACTTTCTTCATAGTTCTGTACTTAACCATTTTTCTTGTTTCTTTTGCAGCAATCCAAGCCTTGAAAGCCAACTACCAATACCCCAACGTAGAAGCCATCAGGACCGCGCTCCGCTATCGCGACCGAGATTGCAACGAGTTGCTCGGTTACACTCCAACCTACAGATACTCTGCTCCCCGCCGGAGTAAAGTTACAGACTTTCTCCGTGCTCCATCACCTCCTCCAGATCAAACTTTGCCAGACGTTCCACTAATCCGGTTGACAGAAGAGCAAGAGATGGCCAAACGAAGCCGAATCAAAAACCTTCTCACTGCAACGTCTGCCGAGATACCGAGCGTCATCATCTGCCGGTCAGTCAAGCGGCGCCGTGGTCACCCTAGCTTCTCCAACTGCCGGGCAGTCAAGCCAAGAAACACGCCGGGCTGGCAAAAGAGCTCGCGCGGACCCGTCTGCCGAGCTGGTTACCGAGCTTACCACCGAGCAACCAATCGTCACAGCTAACCCAACACCAATCTGGCATCCACAACTCAAGCACCGGGGTAAAGACATCCCGGCGACAGCTTCGATCAAGGGCGACAAAGAGCACCTGCTCGCCTACGATCTTTCCAAGGCCCTTCTCCTACCGAGCGACGTGGTCGGCAACGACCACGTCCCTGACACCCGGTTGGTGAAGTCGTCTGTCAAGTTCATGGCCAGGGTAAGCTTCAATTTGCCTCTGAAATTTTCACAAGTATTTGCACGGTTTCTTCTCTGATCAAGTTTCCTTTATGCAGGCCATCCAAAAACAATACTTAGTCATGGAGCGCATCCACCGACTTCGGCAAAAGGCAGCCGACACTGCCAGCCAAGTCCAAAGCCTCCAAACCGAGCTTGGCCGAGCAAAGTCCTCGCTTGAAATCGCCAACACCGACAACAACCGGTTGCTCGGCCAACTCGACGAAGCCGAGAAAAAGAGGGACGAGCTCCAGGCCGAGCTGGACGCGCTCAAGAAGTCCAGGGAGAAGGAGTGTGAAGACGCCAATAATGCCGGCTTCAAAGAGGCAGAAGACAACTATAAAAAACAAGTCTTCGCCACCCAGGACATATATTTCAAAGCTGGATGGAAGGCTGCCTGTCAACAGCTCGGTCAAGGTCCTGACACTGACGTGTTTGCCTCTCCACCGGCTGTCTTCTTACCGACCTACCTCATTCCATACGCCAATGACGTCTTTAGCGCGCTGCAGGCTGAGGCCGAGGAAGGACTCGAAGAAGTCGAGGCAGACGCTGAGGGAGATGACCAAACCGAGCAAGGGCAGCCCGGCCAGACTGGAACCGGTGTCCAGGACCAGACAGCAACGGTCAACCTGGAAGCTAATGAGGAATTCCCAGACCTCTCCCCCTTAGCTTAGTTTTCTTTTTTCTTTGTCTGCAAATGTAACTGGGCTAAGTTCCCCAGCTTTTGTATTAACTTTCTATCAATGAAAAGCTTTAATTTCATCAAGTGTTTGCATAGTTTTCTCCAACTCTATCTTCAGCAAAACATCTCGGTTTGAACTACCTGGCCTGACCGGAATTCACATCATGGTATTATTAGCAAAATTGAACAAAATAACTTCTTCAACCGGAATAACCATCTCGGTTGGAACAACAAAGTTGAACAAATCACCGAGTCTCTCAACCGGAGTAAACCATCTCGGTTGAGAATACCTAAGCTGAACAAAACATCAACTTCTTCAACCGGAATATCCATCTCGGTTGGGATTCCTAAGCTGAGCAAGTCATCAACTCTTCCAACCGGAGTAAATCATCTCGGTTGGGAATCCTAAGTTGAACAAGTCATCAACTCTTCCAACCGGAATAAATCATCTCGGTTGGAAATTCTAAGTTGAACAAGTCATCAACTCTTCCAACCGGAGTAAATCATCTCGGTTGGAAATTCTAAGTTGAACAAGTCATCAACTCTTCCAACCGGAGTGAATAATCTCGGTTGGGAATCCTGAGTTGAACAAGTCATTAACTCTTTCAACCGGAGTAAACCATCTCGGTTGAGAATCTCAAAATAGAGCAATAATCAAAATGCCAAAGCAAAGAGGACACTTCTATATATTGACAAAAAGAATTACATTCTGAAGTGTAAGCCAAAAAATTCCTTTGCACAAAAAGAAAGCTAAAGCTAGAAATAATACAGCTTGAGGTTGGCCGCATTCCATGGCCGGGGTATTGCTCTACCATCCAGATCCTCCAAGTGGTATGCCCCCTTGCCCGCCAGACCGGTTATCTTGTAGGGTCCTTCCCAATTTGCCCCTGGGTTGCCTTTACCTGGTACCAGGGTGTTTCCCATAACTTTCCTCAAAACCCAATCACCTACTTTAAACGGTCTGGGGTGCACCGTTTTGTTGTACTTCCTTGAGAGCTCTTGCTGGTAGGCGGCCACGTGGATGAGGGCCTTCTCCCGACGCTCTTCCACTAGGTCTAATTCCAGGGCAATAGCCTCGGCATTTAGCTCGGGCTCAAAACTTTCGCTTTTTAGGGTGGGCATGCCAACTTCCAAAGGTATGACCGCCTCCATGCCATAAGCCAAAGCGAATGGAGTTTCCCCGGTAGATCGCCGCGGGGTTGTTCGGTATGCCCAAAGGATGCTGGGTAGTTCCTCAGCCCATTTTCCTTTTGCCTTCTCCAGCCGTTTCTTCAACCCATCCAGGATAGTCTTGTTTGATGTCTCGGCTTGACCGTTGGACTGCGGGTAAGCCGGAGTGGAGTTGTAGAATTCAATCTTTAGATCTTCACAAAATCCTCAGAATAGGCGACCGTCAAATTGGGTGCCGTTATCAGAGATCAAAATCTTGGGGACGCCAAACCGCGTGACCACATTCTGCCAGACAAACTGCTTCACGTCTTTCTCCTTGATTGTTGCCAAGGGCTCAGCTTCAACCCATTTGGTGAAGTAATCTGTGGCCGCGATGAAGAACTTCCGGTTGCCTGGTGCTGTTGGTAGTGGCCCGACTATATCTAGCCCCCACATGGCAAAGGGCCAAGGACTGGTGAGGGGAAGAAGTTCCCTGGCTGGCTGATGGATCTGATGGGCGAATTTTTGGCATTTCTCGCACTTGCGGACATACTTTTGTGCGTCGGCCTGCATGCACGGCCACCAGTAGCCCTGCGAAATAGCTCGGTAGGCCAGGGACCTGCCCCATATATGACTGCCACAGATGCCTTCGTGAATTTCGTACAAGAAGGCATCCACGCTACTCGGGTGCACGCACTTCAGATAAGGACTGGTGAATGACTTTTTATACAACGCTCCAGATGGAGAGAGCCAAAACCGCTCTGACTTCACCCGGACTTTGTGCGCTTCTTTCTTGTCGGCTGGCAGAGTCCAGTCTCTGAGAAACAGGATTAAGGGGTCCATCCAGGAAGGACCTAGCGCGGCGCAGAGTACATCCGTCTGCCCGGCTTCCTCAATGCTGGGCCGCGGAAGGAATTCAATCAACAGGGGGTTAGGAGATGTACTATCAACCATTGAAGCAAGGCCGACCAGCTCATCTGCGCGGCTGTTTTCTTCACGGCCAATCTGTTGAACTCTGATTGCCTGAAATTGCTCGATGTATTCCCTGACCAGAGCTTGGTACTTTGCCATTCTGTCATCCTTTGCTTCATAAATCCCAGCGACTTGGTTAACCACAAGCTGGGAATCACTGTACACCATTAGCTCGGAAGCCTTCATCTGAAGAGCGCTCTTGAGTCCAGCCAGAAGTGCCTCGTACTCGGCCTCGTTGTTGGATGCTGGGAAGCCAAGGGTGATAGAATGTTCAATAGTTAGGCCATCTGGCGAGATAAGAACGATACCTAGCCCAGCACCATGGCGGTTCGACGCTCCATCAACGAAAAGTTTCCACATCTCTCCAACAAAGAGTTTCCAACACTTTGAAGGGTCCTAAGAGTTTCGAAGGGTGATGGGATCTCGGTTGCTCGGCTGTCCGGTTTCTAGTTTTGCGCTGATTGGTTCCACTTCAGCCCCCCTTGGTGATTCGGCACCGGACTCAGCAAGTTGATCCGCGATGCCCAAGTCCGTAGGCAAATCACCAGGTTGCGGCATTGTGCCGGCCGCGGGCTCTGTGCTGGGTGGGTCCATTTCTTCCCCCCGTGGTGATGCGGCTCCGGACGGAGCAGGTTGATCGGTGGGACCCGACTCCGTCATCGCATCACCGGTTGGTGGAGTTGTACAAACTGAGGGTGCTTCGGTGGGGCACGCAAATTCCGCATCGCAAACTCTACCAGGTTGTTGTATCTCGGTTAGGCTTGCATTCCCCTCCTCATCTGCCGCGGCAATGTCAACCGGGCACGCCGGATGAGTTCCAGGTGAGAATTCAGCAACGAAATCAGCCAAGGTCTGGGCTTTTAGAGCTGTGTGCGGCTGGAACTTCACATCAAATTGTCCCAATTCGACCGCCCACTTGAGAATTCGACCAGAAAAGTCCGCCCGCTCAAACAAGGCCTTAAGGGGGAATTCGGTCAGAACGATGATGGTATGGGCGTGAAAATAGTGCACCAACTTCCTTCAAGCCATCATCAATGCTAACGCAAGCTTTTCCAACGGCAAGTATCTCGACTCTGCCGGTAGCAAGGTCTTACTGACGTAGAAGATTGGGAGGTGCTTAATTCCTTCAACTCGGACAAGCACCGCACTGACTGCATGCTGTGAGACGGCAAGGTAAAGATAGAGTTTCTCGCCAGGCTTTGGTGTAACCAACAATGGCGGAGAAGACAGATACTCCTTGAGCTCGGCCAAAGCCCGTCACAATCTTCGTCCCACGAGAACTTGATTTCAATGCCTGAAAGAAAGGCGGCAGCGATCTGATGATCGGCTTATAAATCGATTAAGCGCGGCGGCCATCCCGGCCAGATGCTGCACGTCCTTAACCGAGCTAGGCTGTTTCAAATCTTGCACGGCACTGATCTGAGTGGGGTCTGCTTCGATGCCTCGGTTCGTGACTAGGAATCCCAAAAATTTTCTGGATCCCACGCCAAAGGCACACTTAGACGCATTCAGGCGCAGCTTGTGTTTTTTGAGAATGGCGAACATTTCGGCCAAGTCGGATAAGTGGTCTCCTGCATGCCGGCTTTTAACCACCATATCATCAATGTAGGCCTCCATTGTCCGCCCAAGCAAAGGAGCAAACATCTTGGTCACCATCCTCTGAAAAGTGCCCCCGGCGTTCTTCAAACCAAAAGGCATGACTCGGTAGCAGAAGAGTCCCCTTGGAGTTGTGAAGGAAGTAATCTCTCTCGGTCGGGCCCATGCATGGCAATCTGGTGGTAGCCGCGATAGGCATCCAAGAAGCTGAGCCGATTATGTCCAGCCGTCAAGTCCACAAGCTGGTCAATACGGGGCAAAGGGAAGCTATCCTTCGGACAAGCTCGGTTGACTGTCTTGTAATCGACACAAACTTGTCACTTCCCATTCTTCTTGGGCACCACTACTGTGTTGGAAATCCACCGAGGGTAGTGCACTTCCTGAATCGCTCGTGCCTCAAGCAAGTTTTTCACTTCCTCTGCAACTACCTCGGCGTGATGCAGCGCCGATCTCCTTGTTCGCTGAATGACTGGCTTTGCTCTAGGGAAGACATTGAGGTGATGGCAGATAAAACTTGGATCGAGGCCGGGCATGTCGTAAGGCGACCATGCGAAGACTTTGATGTTGGCCATCAAAAACTCAACCATCTCGGTCCTTTCTTGGGCCGTGAGGCTGGAACCGAGCAGGAAGAACTTATCCGGCCGCTCCATATCAATTCGCACCTCCACCAATTCCTCAACAGCTTTGTCCTCTGCCTTGGTGCCCACATCGTCAAGAACTTCCCGGTCTTTCGGTCCTTCTATCATTTGAACGAAGCCTTTGGCAGCCCGGCTCCCGTTCACTGCCACGAAGCACTGTTTGGACATGACTTGATCTCCCCAAATCTCCTCGATTGCCCCCATAGCCGAGGGGAATCTCATCACCTGATGGTAGGTCGACGCTACGGCTTGCATAGCGTGAAGCCATCCCCTTCCAAGGATTAGGTTGTAAGTAGAAGGAACTTGTAACTCCCAGAACTCCACTTGCTTGACCACGGATCCCGCTTTGACCGGCAGGATAATCTTTCCCAAAGGCCACTCCGGTTGTGAATTGAAACCAACCAGTGGCGAAGTTGTCGGAGCCAAGTCTGTCTCTCGGAGCTTGAGCTGCTTGAACGCGTCGTAATACATGATCTCGACCGAGCTTCCCTGATCGATCAAGATCCGTTTGACATCGAATTCCTTGACGTGGAGTGTTACTACTAAGGCATCGTTGTGCGGCATCTGAATACGCTCTAGATCCCTTGAGGTGAAACTAATCACATCTTTCGCTTCGGTTTTCCCCCTCTTGATGGCAGGCTGTACCGACAAAACCTCCCTCATATGTTCTGCCTTTTTGATCATACCCCAGAGTTCGCAAACACGCTCCGGTTCCACTATGCCGTGGATGACATTAATAACTCCTTGTGGTGGCGCATCTTGGTCATCCTGTCCCCTGGGATCAACCGGAGCCTAGTTCGCCTTTACGCCCCCATCAATGTAAAGGTCTAGGTGTCCGGCCGCGACTAGCTCTTCCAGGTGTTGCCTCAAAAGAAAACAATCCTCAGTCCGGTGGCCTCGCTCTCGATGAAATGTGCAACGATACCGCGGATTGTAGCCCTTTTGTCCATCGCCCAACTTAGCAGGAAACCGGACATACTCCTCGTCTCGGATTTCACTAAGTATGCGATAGATTGGAATCTTGAAGACCGTGGTTATGCCAGTCCTCGCCTTCAACCTTCTGTTTGCATCCGCTAAGTCATCTCGGGGGTAGTCATCCCGGTCATTCCGACGTCCTCTACCCCGGTTTTTGCGATTCGAGCCACGGTCCGATTCCTCTGCTCGGTCACTTGAGCGGCTGGACTCTTGCCCAACTGCATGCACTTTGCCTGCTATCTTCTTGTCTGTTGCTACTGGAGTTGCCTTCATGGTAGATGCTGACGCATCATCCTCAACTCATATGTGCTCATTGATGCGCTGTATGAGCTGGCCCATAGACGTCGGTTGGTGCATGGTAAGCGAGTCCCGCAGTCTATGTCCGACCGGGAGACCACACTTGTATTGAGTGATTGCAAGGTTGACCGGGCAATCCAAGATCTCGTTGAAGGTCTCCCAATATCTGGAGTTGTAAGCCTTCAATGTGTCACTCGGTTCCATCTTGACACTCAGTAGGTGATCAACTTCTTTTGGTGTTTTGGTGTTGGTTTTGAAACGCGTGACAAAGGCTTCGGCCAACTGATGCCACCTCTCAATACTCCCCTCCGGCAGCCTTTCAAACCACTTCAAGCCCAGTTCGCCCAAACTTGACGGAAAGATGAGGCACATAAGAGCATCATTCCGCCTATGTCCGGCCATGACTTGTCGGAAATGACTTACATGCATGTAGGGATCGGTCTTCCCGTCGTACAATGTGAACTTTGGCTGGTGGAAGCCCGACGGGAGAGGTGTTGTTTCTATTTCCAGGGAGAAAGGGGTGGCACTCAACCTTGCCAAATCTGAATCCACCAGGAGTGGCGCTGCTTTGCGGGGTGGAGGCATTCCGACCTCCTCACTGGCGTGAACCCCGTAGAATAACTGCTGGAACGCCGGTATCCTCTGAGCCTCCCGCCAGCGAGCCCACTCCTTTAAGACTGCCCGCAAATCCTCTGAATGAGCGGAGTAAGAGTACCTCGACGTCGTCACCGGATGTGAGGGCTGGTAAGTGCTATCTTGCGCGCTAGACTTCTCTGCATGCACGTCGGAATCACCAACCTTGTAACTTCTGGTAATAGAAATGGACGGAGTGTGTCGCTGACTCTGACTGCCTGAACGGCGGGGTTGGGTGCGCTCACTGTGGTCTCCCACTCCAGCTACACCCTTACTTTTGACATGCCGCTTCAACTCCTCCATCTCCGCCGCCATTCGCCGGATGACGGCGTCTTGGTCTCTTAGCTTGTGTTCCAGACGTCTAGCGTGCGATTCTCTCCGTCGCCGATGACCGTCCGGACTCCGTGAATGACCATGACTCCTACCGCGCTTATCTCACGCGTCTTTCGATTGTCCTCCTGGGAATGTCTCCAGGTTCACCATCGGAAGGATGTCGGGATGCCCCTCTCTCCGTCTGCCTGACTCCGGAGTAACTCCGTCGATGGCGGACAACGAAAACCCATCGTTGTTTGCCATGGTCGGCGATCAGACGAGCGTGGAAGACAAGGTTTTATCTGCAAAGTTCCCACAGACGGCGCCAATTGTACGGGGAGCAAATATTTCGGCGAGCCCGTACTCTTTTCTTCCAGGCTCCGTTTCTGTCCGATCACCTGAAAGCACAACGGCGGTGAGCTACCCAGCGGTGTGTGGCCGGAAAACCCCTCCGACGATCAAGTTAGCACACACCTTGGGATAGAGAGAGAGGGAGGAGAGTGTTTGTGTGTAAGAATGTCTTACAAAGTGTTTGTCCCCCCACGTATGGGGGGCGCAGACATGCTTATATACCCTCTGCGCTCCAAATCTACTCCGAGTGATCTCTCGACACGTGGCTCTGCTATCCCATCCGTCAGCACAAATCTTGCTGAGCATCACCTAATCCCAACTGCTAGCCTACTCCGCTGGGAGCTCGGCAGCCGGGCAACATTATCTCGGCTACCAACGGCTATTCCACACTTAAGCCCAAGCGCTCCATAACCGAGCTACTCCAGGCCATGTTCAATATCGACCGTGCTCGGCTACATTCCGGCAGAGCCGAGCTCGGCTCAGCTCATGCTGGTTGGACGTCGGCACTCCCCCAGAGCTAACTCTCGAACCGTGGAGCCCAGTGAGGCAGCGAACAACTCGGCTTAGCCCTACCTTGACCGGTCCTCGTGCCGTGAAGCATTGCCTTGTCCGTGCCTAGCCTTGACCGAGCAACACTCTAGACAGGCCCAAAACTTCCACGGCCCAATCTGTTCAACCCAAATCTGTCCGGTTGTTACCACGGCCCAATTTCAGATCATAAATCTCCCTCTCAGCTTCAATGATGACCACACGACCTTCTGAGAAAGATTAGATAAGGATGGTAGTCTGCAATCTGCACGAGAAATTGTTGCAAAAAATGATCATCCTACCTCTGTTCACATTCACCGAGCTCCACGAGATGGGGTTCATATTGAAGATGCCATGAAACAAGGGTTGATTACTGATGAGAAAGAGCAAGCCAAGAGGCCTTTTATGCGTAGTTCCAATGCAACCACTAGTGGTAGCACAGCTACGCGGCTGTCTGATGTGATTGTTATCACCACCACAACTAAGACTGCCAATCATTTTACCAATACAACACCACAAACTTCGAATAACCCAGCCCGATTGCAGAGTACCTTTACCACACTCTACATGTCATTATCTCAAGCCATGAAGGTGTTGATCAAAAAGGGACATCTCAAGCCATTAGAGCTTCGCCCACTACTCGATCATCTTTCACCTAAACACAACCCAGCCAAGTACTGTGTGTTTCACCAGCAGCACGGTCACGACACCGACCAATGCTTTAGGTTGCATCATGGGATTCAAGACCTCATTGATAATAAGGTGATTGCACCACCCCAAAAAGCAAATGTGACCAACCCTCTGCCGGCCCACAATCAAGTTCCTTCACCTCACAATCTAAACCTAATCCATACACTGGCCATCCTCTACGATCCCAGTGTATATATTACCCCTTCCCACCTACCCAAATCAACGGTGTTCATTCCTGAAAGCACAGATTCGTGCATGATGGATACGTCCACATTTCAATCTAAACCTGTGGTGGTGATAGTTACAGTACAAGGGAGGTTGGCCTTAAAGGAGAGTGTGAGTCCGTTGCCTGAGTGCTCTGAGGACTTGTCTGAGGAGGCGTACGATCCGAGCTGTTACATTATGCCAATTGATCAAATCAAGCCAGAAGTGGTATTGCCAACTGTAGTAAAGGTCAATGTGGTTAGGGAGGATGGCCTGAGTCAAGGGTTAGATGATATGGCAGAGCTTGAGGAAGACCTAAACAACCTGTAGTTCTTTGACGAACAAGATCAAGGGAATGTGCAGATTAACTGGTTCGATTTGAATAGGTCAACAGATAACTCTGGGTGGTTGAGCGATGAACCGGACATGGAGGATGGAACTGAAACAAAACTGGAGGAAAAGAAAGCAAGAATTGCTGCAGTGGCCGGAATGACCGATGAAAAAGGGAAACTGCCGGAGAACACCAGCGTGAACAATTCAGCTCAGGAACTGGGCATTGTAAGTATTGTGGACACAGAATAAGAAGCTGTGCTGAAGCAGTTACACAAGAGAGAGTTGAAGACAACCAGAAAGTTGTAATGGCCCAACACGCTATGGGGGATATTTGTGATGTGAGAGTGATCAGAATGGAGCCAGATAACTGTTTGTCGGCTGCCGAAGGTGTATGGTGGGATGATGATGATCTACATCTGGCCCACACCAATAAGGACTAGGGTGAGTGCCTCCCCGACAACACATGGTACCCTGAAGAGATTAACTACATGACAAGAAGTGGGCAGTATTTCAAGCCATCGCACTTAGATCAAGCTAAGGTCTTTGGGAAAGACAGAGAAGTAGAGAAATAGAAAGAGAAGTAGTTGGAGGAAGAAACAGTTTTGAAGCAACTGAAGAAAATCCAAGCCGACATCTCAATTTGGGGTCTACTTATGGGCTCCCAGGTACATCGACAGGCTGTGTTATTAGTAATGGACAAAGCTAAGTTGTCCATTGACACTACCCCTGAACAGCTTGTGGGATTGGTCTTCCCAGGTGGTGCCAGGCCAACCCTAACTTTTTCTAATAAAGAACTGCCGCCGGAAGGCTCAGCTCATAACGAACCCCTGTACATATCTGTTGGGTGCAGAGAAAAATGGGTACCGGTGGTGTTGGTCGACATTTGTTCGACTATCAATATATGTCATTCCCGCACAACTTATGCTATCGGTCTTAGACCGGCAAACTTCGTGCCCACTGCCCAAGTAATTCGGGCATATGATAATACCAACAGGAAGGTTATGAGCACAATACAAATCAGAGTTCAGGTAGGCCCAGCTCAGCAGGATGTCGAATTCCATGTCCTGAATGTCCCAGCCACCATCAACTTACTACTTGGGTGGCCCTGGTTACATCTTGTGAAAGCAGTCTCCTTACCCTCCACCAAATGCTGAAATATCCTCACAGAAAAGGAGTGGCGATTGTTTTTGAGAATTCATCCATCCATCCTTTGCCAGAGGTAACTACACCGGTGTTGGAGATTATTCACGGCGAAGAGGATGTCTTCCTCTCAGGGTTTACTCTAGCTGAGGCCCGAACTGTGCAAACCATCTTGGCCGCTTATGAGGACATGTATGTCAGCACCCAATCAATCTATTTCATGAACAAACTACAGCATGTGCCAGGAATGGGCTTGGAAGAAGTGGCCGGAAAGGTGTTGTAGCATTGGCCGATGTGCCGTATAATCCGCATACCTTTGGGCTGGGATATGTACCCACCAAAGAGGATTGGGTCAAGAAAAAGGAAGAGATGGCAGGCAAGCCAGAGCCAAGCAGGCCGGGAAACACTATGAGCTCATTCACAAGCCAATCCAAGGAACACTGAATGGCAGCTTTGTTCGGGATGGAGAAGACTTCCCCTTTTACGGCTTTCCTGAACCCTGGATGAATTCTGCAGAGTAGCGTATCCCCAATTTTGAAATCTTCTTTGACCTACAGTTGCAAGAAAGTGATGTAAAGGAAAAGGCTGAACCAAGTGCTGAAGTTGAACAGAACATGGAAAATAACTCGGACAACAGCGAGCTTGGAGTATGGGCAGCACTGGCATATCTCCTTATAGATCCTTCGATCGACTCAGAGAGCTTGGGGGATAACCTTACCATCTCCATGATTGGAGACCAACTGGGTGTGAACCCATCCAGCAGTATTTTGGATGCATCTGAAGCACTATCTCTTGTTTGGCAATTAGAGGAGGGCTACTTATATAGTTCTGAGTCGGGTGATAAACTAGAATCTGATTCCACAAAGTCTGTAGAGTCGGAATCAGATTCCGGTTCTTCTGAGTTCGAGTCTGGTATTCTTGGGGGTGATAACCCGGATGCCAAGGTCTTGTCTATGTACTTTTTTTCTTTTGCTTTTGAGTCCGTTGTAACTGAAGAGCTCGACCTTATGAATGAGAATGCCGCTGCTGATTCTGAGTATTTCTTTGTGCTGCTTGTTTATTGCATTAACCAAAATTTTCAGAATTTTAATGAAAACGAAGAGGAAGGAATTCCTCTGGTTTTAAAAAACTTGATTAATCGAGAGGATGAGAGGTTTGCAAAACCCTATGCTAATGAAATCATTGCTATTAACGTGGGTACTGAGAAGGATCCGCGCCTGGTCCGGATTAAGTCCACGTTGTCTTCGGAGGGACGCGAGTGCTTAGTCGCTTTATTAAAAGATTTCAAAGATGTTTTCGCATGGTCCTAGGAAGACATGCCTAGAATCAATCCTGAGATTGAATAGCATCAGATCCTTCTTGACCCTGATGCCCGACCTGTCAAGCAGAAGTTGCAAAGAATCCGCTCGGATTGGGCACTGAAAATCAAGGAGGAGGTCACCAAGCAGATCGAGGCAGGTTTCTTGTTAGTATCTGAATATCCAAGTTAGTTGGCCAACATCGTTCTAGTGTCGAAAAAGGATAGTAGAATTCGGGTGTGTGTGGACTTCCGGGATTTGAACAAAACCAGTCTGAAGGACGACTTTCCCTTGCCGCACATTGATGAATTAGTGGACTTCACTGTGGGTCATGCATTGCTATCCTTCATGGACGGATTTTCCAGGTATAACCAGATTCTGATGGTGCCCGAAGACAGAGAGAAAACTGCATTTACTAGGCCGTGGGGTATCTATTGCTATCGGGTTATGTCATTTGGGTTGAAGAATGCAGGGGCTACCTATCAAAGGGCTGCAACCACTATTCTGCATGATATGATCCACAAAGAGGTCGAGGTGTATGTAGACGACATGATTGTTAAGTGCAAAGAAAGAGAGGGCCACTACACTGCCTTGAAGAAATTCTTTCAACAGATCAGAGAATACAGACTGAGGTTGAATCCGTAGAAATGTACTTTTGGAGTAACATCAGGGAAAATACTAGGCTTTTTAATCACACAGAGGGGCATCAAAGTAGATCCTTCCAAAATCAAGGCCATCTTAGAAATGCCACCACCAAGGACTGAAAAAGAAGTACGAGGCTTTCTGGGTAAAGTGCAATTCATAAGACAGTTTATTTCCAAATTAACCTTAACTTGTGAACCACTATTTGGTCTCCTGAAGAAAGGAAAAAAATTCCGATGGGATGATCGATGCCAATTCGCTTTTGAGCAGATCAAGCAGTACCTTGAGAATCTGCCTGTGTTGTCGCCGCCAGAGCCGGAAAAGCCTTTGATTTTATATCTGTCAGTAACAGACACAACAATGGGATGCATGCTTGTTTAGGAATTTGAAGATAGGGTGAAGAAAGCCATTTACTACTTGAGCAAGAAAATGCTGGAATATGAGACCCACTATACTCCGCTAGAGAAAGCTTGCCTAGCCTTGGTATGGGCTACCAGGAAGTTGAGGCACTACCTGTTAGCTCACTCTGTAATTATGGTTTCAAGATTAGAACCCATCAAATATCTCTTTGAGAAACCAGTGCTTACGGGTAGGCTAGCTCATTGGTTGCTTCTTCTCTCCAAATTTGATCTTAAGTATGTTACTCGTAAGTCGGTCAAGGGGAGAGTTGTAGCGAAGTTCCTGGCAGATCACCCAGTAGAAAGGGATGAAGCGGTAGAATACCTGTTCCCAGATGAAGCCATTCTGCAAGTCGAAGAAGAGACTTGGACAATGTACTTTGACGGAGCATCCAATCAATACAGTTATGGGATAGGTGTGTTGCTGATAGCACCCGACGACTCCTATATACCTTTAGCCTTCAAACTCCGGTTCAAGGTGTCTAATAACGAAGGAGAGTATGAGGCGTGTATCGCTGGTTTAGAAGCCACCCTGGAACTAGGGCCAAAAAGGTTGGATGTTATCGGGGACTCGAGCTTAGTTGTTTCTCAAGCAAATGGAGACTAGAAGGTCAAAGAAGAAAAGATGAAGGCTTATCACAAGACCCTGAATATTCTAATTCCTAGGTTTGAAAAGCTGACTTTCATGCATCTACTGAGAGAGAACAATAGGTTCGTTGATGCCTTGGCAACTCTATCATCCATAGTAGACATCCTATTTCGAGTCCGAATGTGTCCGATTATCGTTGAGCAGAGATACACGTCGGCCTACGAAACTATCGCTGCAATAGATGAAGCGCAAGACAAAAACCCTTGGTACTACAATATTTGGAACTTCCTGGAAAAGGAAATTTATCCACCAAGGGCAAATGCCAAGGACAAAAGGGGAATACGGCAAATAACCGTCCAATTTATCATCTGCAACCGAGGTCATTTGGGAATGCACAAGTTGTGTGTCGAAAAGGATGAGTCAGCGCCTGATGGAGGCCATCCATGGGAGAGAGTGCGGAGCACACATGAATGGAGTGATATTGGCTCGGAAGATTCTTACTGGTCCACTATGGAGGAGGATTGTATTGGTTTTGTTTGGCGATGCCACAAATGCCAAATTCATGCTAATCGCATGAACATCCCGCTGTCAAAACTGTACAACATGACTTTACCATGGCCTTTCTCGGTCTGGGGAATCGATGTCATTGGGGCAGTCATGCCAAAAGGGTCGAATGGGCATGAATACATCCTGGTGGCAATTGATTACTTCACAAAATGGGTGGAAGGTCAGTCCTACGTAGTGTTGAAAGCATCGCATGTGGCTAAGTTCATCCGAAACAATATCATTTACCGCTACGGAGTCCCAAACGAGATCATATCAAATAATGGTTCCCATTTCAAGAAAGAGGTGATAGACTTGTTAGAGAAATACAATGTGGCTTTTCATAAGTCATCTACATACCGGCCGCAAACCAACGGAGCTGTTGAGGTTACCAACAAGAACATCAAGAATATTTTGCAGAAGATGGTTGAGACCTACAGGGACTGGCTAGATAAATTGCCATTCATACTCTGGGGTTATAGAACTTTAATCCGGACGTCTACAGGGGCAACTCTTTATTCTTTGATCTATGGGATGAAAGTTGTTCTGCCAATTAAAATAGAAGTCCCGTCCCTACGAGTTATGGCTGAGTGTCAGATAGCAGAGTTGGACTGGCAACAGAGCAGATTTGAAGAGCTAATGTTGTTTGATGAGAGAAGGCTGAAAGCATTGTATCATGTTTAGGGTTATCAACGCAGAATTGCTAGGGCTTTTAACAAGAAGGTTAAGTCCCGGAATCTCAAAGAGGGAGATATGGTGCTAAAAGACAACCGAGCTCCCATCCATGACCCTAGGGGCAAGTTCAGACCCAATTGGCCTAGTCCTTACATTATCAAAACTATTGGGTGGAGCTGTTATTCTTATGGACTTGGATGGCTTGGAATTTTCCCAACCGATCAACATGAACAAGTTGAAGAAATACTATCCCTAAGAGGCTCGCTAGGCCGAAAACCCGGGAGGGCGACCTAGGCAAAAGTTAGAGCATGAAAAATTTGAAATAAAGAAAAACTGAGCTCGCAAGGTTGAAAACCCTAAAGGGCGGCCTTGGCAAAAGTTAGAGCACAAAAGGAGAGAGTTAATACTCGAGTGAACCTGAACCGAACTACGTAAGGCCTGATTCCCATCTTTGGGATACGTAGGCAATTTCATCTTAAAGTTCGGCCGTAAACACCTCCAACTCAACTGTCCTGTCCATGTGTCTGATCAGGTCATCTTTGTCTGTTCTTCATTTAAGGGTTTGGTTGTGATCTTTACTCTAAGAGAAGAGCTTGTTACAATGCTAAGCAGTGGTGTTCAATCAAGGGGCAATTTATGATCTTTGGATTTGGGGTTGTACATCTCGAGGATTGATTCTGTGCGTGTCAAGTGGTGATCCTTTTCGAAAATGGTTTTGGAAAGTTTTAATAAAAGTTGATTTTTGTTCAAAATTTTACCTTTTACAACTTAGACCATTTTTGAACCAAAAGGAAAATTCTCAGTGCTCATAACTTTAATTTCATTGATTTCAACATAAAAGTTATCCAACACTCTGACAAAATTGCTTTTATTACATTGAAAAAAACTTGAAAAGAAAGGTCAAAGCAATAAACTAGGGGCATAGATGAGTCAGGTGCTCCTGCGTCCCCCGCTCGTGCTTGTGAAAGCTTCTGAAGCCAAAGTGGGCCCGATTTGTGCCTCATCTGTGAGCCAAGCCAAACATTTGCTAAAAAGGGCGTAACTAAAACTAAGGGCAGGGGCCAGAAGCTCTCTTGTCCTCCAAGCAGTAAGGTACCTAGCCAAATGTGAACCTCGGATGGGGAATGAAACCGGGTACTCTGCCCCTCCTCTGGGCGGGTCTGATCATGCCCAAACTGACGTCTGAACTGGAAGGGGAAGTAGAATACACAGTGTGTAAAGTCGATTAACTGAATACCAGGCAGCTAAACCATGCTGTAGCTCATCTCGATCAGGTTAAGCGAGGGGCAACACCAAGCTATGTTAGCAGCAGATCTGTTATACATCCAGTGGCGCCACCACCTCTCGTTCGGAAAATCCACTAGTTGGTGGTGGAAGAAATAGCCTCGAGCTGAGTACTCAAGGCAAGAGTCCACTATCTTCCGCTTATCCATAAGCCACACCTAGGAAGGGATGAAAGAAAAGAGAGATTAAAGAATAGAGAGATGTATGTAGAGAGAAAAGTGAGAAAAGGGTTTTGGGAGAAAAATAGAGCATGAGTGCCGAGCGATGTGAGAAACACATATGAGAGAGAGTGGGAAACAATACTTGAAGAAGTAGTGGGCTCTCCACGAATCTGGTAGTCTCTCGCCGATAAATGGCGTCTAAGCCTATCAAAGTCTCGGCCAGCACCAAGCCAATGCAACTCTTACCTTCTTTCAAACCTTGGGCCACTTCGACCAACCGAATGTTGAACCCGCCAAAACTTGGGGTAAGAAGGAAATAAGCAAGCATACATAAGCATAGGGCATGTTACCGAAAACCCCACCAGAAAAGGTTGCCTCTGTCATCGACGTCGGAAACGCGATGAATCAGGCTGGGAATATCCAGCTCTCCATTGTGAACCAAAGATCGAGCCTCGTATACAGTGAGCCCACATATCCATCCCAAAGGTTGGACGTGGCCAAAACGGGGCTGAGGTATGATTTTCTCATCGCGCCGAGATTCCATTAATGCTTGGAATTCTTCAATTGTTGGGCGTATTTCTTGTCCCCCGAAGTTAAAGACATGTGTAATCGTAGGGGTGTAATTTTGGCTCGGCCCATGTCAGGCCTTGCGGGCTCCCGCCAAAAATCAGGTCGGGCCGGCCCATGGGCCAGAAAACTAGGCCCAGGCTAGGGGTATTCAGGCTTTGAGGGGCCAGTGGGCCGAGCCCTTAGGCTTGGGCCTGGACTTAGGCTTTGGGTGGGCCTAAACAATTTTTAATTTTTTTTTTAATTTTTTCTACCAAAATTTTATTATTTTCCATTAAAAATAACACCAAGCCTTGGGTGGGCAAGCCGGGCCGGGCTTTTCAGCGGGCCTTGAGCGAGCCAATGAACCGGGCCACGGGCCGGGCCGGGCTTCAAAACGATGGCCTAGCCCTGGCCCAAGGCCTCAAGCTGGGCTTGGGCCTTAACAGGCCGGGCCCACCTTAGGCCGTGGGCCAGCTTTGGGCCGCCCGTGGGCCACAGGTCAAAATTACACCCCTATGTAATCGGGTCCTAGCATCGTGCCGTGGCATGAAGGAACATAATACAAAGTGGAGTACGGCTTAACGGAAAAAGTGCAATGATGCCGAAATCCCAAAAATTTACCTTTCTTGAGCTGTCTAAAGTCGTAATCCAATCCGAGAGCTTTTCGGTGAAAAACGGCTCTATTCGTGAAGAAATCACGGCTGAAATAAAGTTCTGGAGAAGAATTCACGGAGCTGTACCTTTTGTAGAAGATAAGGCTGTGAGTGGAGGCCAGCTGTCAACAATTTGGCGATTCTCACCTTTGATGGCCGACAGGTAGCTGGCAAACCACATTGATGGCCGGCAGGCCACCTCTTGTGGTCGGCATATGGCTGGCAAGCTCCATTTCTGGCCGACAGCCTTTTTCTCAGCCCTGTTGTCCACTAGTGTGTTGAGCAATGCTGGAAGTATGTGTTTTGTTTTGATCTTTGAGTGTTCTGAAGTCTTGTTTTGAGTCTTTTTGGTTTTAGCAACTTTGTTTATTTGTATTGAGTTATTTTGCGCTGTTTATCGAATTGTTTTTGCTTATCGAGTTGAATTTTGTATTTTGTATTTCGTTTGTTGGTCAGTTCGTTACCCGATTAAGAACATTGTTTCGATCCAGTGCTTTTGGCCTCAATTCAATCTCATGTCCGTTTTCATGCAAATATGGTGGCCATGATGCAAAAATAACAACACTTTCTATAATAAAATAAAAAAAAAACTGCGAGGTTTTATTTTGATCATGGTTTTTTTTACAAAAGAGGAGTATAAGTTTTAAAGTAAAATAAAATCTATCTGAAGCTATACATCTGCTAATGCTACCAAACAAAGAGAAACTAAGCAAAAGTATAAAAAAATCAACGTCAGTCACCTCAGGCCCGAGAGGCCCTCTTTGTCCTCTTCCTCGAAGGAGAGGACTCTGGGGCACTATCTCTATCAGCTCCGTTGTCTGAATCAGTCTCTGAGCCAGAACCAGAGCCGGCATCATCTCCGCTCTCTGCCCCAGAACCCATCTTGGCATCATTATCTCCGCTCTTGAAACCCGAGCCAATATTGTCATCTCCACTCTCGGATGACTCAGAATGCTACATCGCCGTCTCCCCAGCGTCACTGGTCTCAGCATCGTCATCGCTCAAGATGGGCTCTGGATGACTGCTCTGGCCTCGGATGCCTCTATCCCTCTCTCTCCTCCCTGTTTCTGGAGGGGGTATTGCCGGTGCTAGTGCTGCTATCGTCCCTAAAGCCATCGGTATAGGTGGAATCTAAAAAGACAGTTGTCACATATCAGTTTCAGTGTGTGCAACAGATGTAAGCATAATATGCAAAATGAATGTATGCAGAAATTAGATGCAGTGCATGAGTACAGTGTATGAATGCAGTGTATCAGATATAATGTGTCAGATGCAGTTTGGGAAAGACTACAGTTTGAAATGCCAGTGTATCAGAAGAAATTTGATAGCATGAAGCGCAAACTGAAGAAATTACCAGGATACCGTGAAGACCGAGCAGCGTCTCCCTCCTCTGTACCATGCCCATCAAGGAGGCTATTAGCTCGAGAGCACTCCCTGTGTACTCTATGGATGCCTGCAAATGCATTTGGATGGTCAGTGTTTATAATGAACATATTTGAAATGAAATGTGGGGTGCAAATAGTAAAGTGTGGTCCATACCTGAGAAGGACCCCGAACTCCGATAAGCTCATGCCCAGTCGCTGTAGGCTCAATCGGGACCTGGTAAGCCACCCTAGTATGCCTTCAACATGTCAATGCGGTAGGAAGCTCTAGCCAGCCAGTGCCCTGCCCTGCAGGGAGAGCCCCTCTAGCACAGGCCCTGGTCGCCCTGGTCGTCCTACGCACCTCTCTCGCTGCAGGAGCCCTCGTCCCCTTACCTTCACAAGCACCTGTCAGAGTTGGCATAAGGTGTGTCTGAATGAAGGTCGCGTAGTTGCCCTCTGCCCTGATGTAATCAGCATTCAAGCCCACCATGAACTGAGTGACTACATTAACGGATAGGCTGTCTGCTGATCTCATAGACTCTAGCGGTGGCATCGAAATGATCGGGTCTGGTAAGTCCACGGTCTGTCGAACGAACCGCTCACTCAAAAACTAGGCTCTGCAGACTGGGCCCTCAAGTAGAATGCGGAAGCGAGAAGTGGCCTAGGCCCGGGCGTACTGGTCCCGTATCCCAGTCGGCATCATAGCCCAAGGCTACCACATGATCTGTAAATAGTGAGTGTATAGATTGTTAGTTGCTGTCAGTTGCTAAGTGTGAATCAGAACAGTTGTAAAGCAGAAATGGCTGTGTTTTGGGTTACTTCATAGGCAACCACTATATCGAAGTAGTGGCGAAAGAAAGTGAAGGTCTCGCGAGTCCTATGCTGATACCTGCTATCATACTGCCTCGAGTAAGGAACTGCCAGTGGGAGCTCCTCCATAGGCTGTAGGGCGAGTGTTGGAAAATAAGCATAAACCCACAGCTGCAAGGAAAGTGCAGTAGTAAGTGATCAATACGGTATGAATAGATGCATAAAATGCAAAGCAAAAAGCATACAATATGAACAGATGCAGAAAATGCAAAGCAGAAAGCATACAGCATGAACAGATGCAGAAAGTGAAAAGCAAAAAGCACAGATGTTGAGCAGATGTAAAGTAAAAAATGTAAAGTGCAAAGAGGGAACCGAAGTGTATACCTCCCAAGCTCACCAATAGCCTCCAATTAGCTCTCCCTTCAGGTGAGAGTTAGAGCTCATATATCCATACAGGGTAGTGAGGCTAGCTCCGCCTCAATCATAGAAACGCACCCGGGAAAGTGTCACCAAGGCACTCAACAGATACAAGCCCACGGTGTTCCATCTATTCGAAAACAAGGTGGTACCGAGGACGAACATCAGAAAGCCTCTAGCGTACTGCTTCATTTCCTATACTGTCTCGGGCTTGCTCCATCGAAACTACTTAGCGAACCAGCTATATCTGACCATAGTTGTCCGGTACAAGAGTAGATGCGCTCCCAGTAGCTTGACTTAGACGGCCTCCCACTCTCCCATATCAGTGTCGAACGGGATCGGATCGCCCCGTACTCCTAAGCCTATGAATATGGCGAAGTCATAGGGAGTCATCGTCATCTCCCCAGTAGTGGAAAAGTAGAAGGAGTTAGTGGTGTCCCACAACCTCTCCACAAGTGCCCTCAGAAGAGGAAGGCTAGCGACGACCCATGTGTAGACACCCTATTTTTGACCGCCCTTAAGACTTGGACGCCACTGATTGATCACTTGATGATGAAAGTTGTGTTATGCAAATATTCGATTTCTTCAATAATGAGAGCTCTAAATCCCAACCTTACACCCCATTTTAGACCAAAACTACTTTAACCAAAATTATTTTAGACCTTAAAACCCTCTATTTCAAATTATTTTTGAAAATATTTCTACGATGTTCCGAAGCTCGCATTTCGTTAAAATTGCACTTTTCGATAAACAGGGTGTAGACGTCCCCGAACGTCCCGGGAGGAAATCCCGTTTTGTTCATTGGGCTCACTACAGTTCAGGACTCAATGTCACGGTCCTGTATCTAATCTCGCAGAGTGCAATGCAAGACCGATGAATCATCAAAGAGTTCAAATCCGACAAATCGTTTTTGAAAAATTGATTTTTAGAAAGAAGTGCCAAACATGGACTGCTTTGCCAGATACAGAGTCGCCACCTAAATATTTATTTTGGGAGAATTTAGGAAACCCTAACTCGTTGCCTAAGGCCACGTGTCCGTCATCACCAAAGTTGCCTCGGCTTGGGAACTTGGGTACGATTCGGGAAGGTCACTTCGTGAGCACCCCCACTCGCCCGATCAAAGATCGGCCTCTACTAACCATGATATCGAGTTTTGAAAACAATATGAGCTCTTATTCCAGTTATTAGCCTAGAATTACTATGTGATGCGCACAGCATACAAGTATAGACTGGATTGCCTAATTTGGAACAAATCATCGCATATCCGTTTGTTTTGAAAATGGATTGAAGTTTGCTACTCGCAAGTAGGCTAAAACACGGGTTTCGACGAATTATTCCAACTCAAGCAACCCAACCTTCACCCACAGGCATTCAGGCAGTTATATCACATAAGCACATAGCCTCATGGTAAGCATGCTATCATGGCAGTCACTCACACGCATGCAAGGATGCTAAGGCATAAAGACTTACCGAGTACTCCAAGCTAAAGAAAGAAGCTAATTAGAAATCATGCATGAATCCTAACTATGCTAAAATGCCTAATGCAACACATGCAAAAATACAACTAAGATAGGCTCGGCTATTCTAAAATGGCATATGAAATGCAACAACTAATACACGTATTCAGCTCGGAATTGAAATACAATGCAGTTAGTATGATGCGCCGAGCCCGGTGCATGCAATACAGATGAATGAATGCAAACATGCGAACATATAGATGCTAATTGAAACATGCCCTAAAACTAACCATCATAAACTGGTAAATAAAAGGGAGAAAGACGTGGGGTTGGAAGACATGCATCACACACATGCACATTTATTACAACATTGCCCTCCTCGAAGGGTCCGAATAAATAATACACAACCGAATGAATAACGAATTACAACTAATTATTACACAACACTAGCTAATTAACAAATTAACTAAAATAAATAAGCTAGCATGCAAAACATATGAAATGGACTGCCTCAGCTCGGTCTTGAATGATGAGGAATGTATGCATGCTCGAGTCGCCTTGCCGGAAAATCCATCGCGATGCCCCGATTTGTCTCTGTTTGCAACTGGTCCCAGAATACTATACAAAGCTCCAGAAGGCTGAAACTCCACCATGGGAACCTGTAGGGATACTGCCGACCAGTTTTTGCTGCTGGTTTCTGGTTTGCTGCAACAGAGAGCAAGAAAGGGGCATGGCAAAGTATTTTCAACATATGTGTGCACGACCACTCTCCCCATCATTGCATAAGCTCTAGGGAGGATAGTCCTCGATCCTCGTGCCACCAATCACGCATCTCGATGCATGATGGCCGAGGAGTCGGATTGCACGACTCAATGTAAAATGAATGCACATATAAACACAACAAGGCCTAAACTCCATCATGGGTAATCCGGAGTGTTGGCGACCGAGAATCGAGGCACGTTTCGTCACTTGGAGTACGAAACATCCCTCGTTTCCTGTGTTTGGACTAAACCCTACTCCAAACATGATGCAATACACATGGCATGCATGAATGCAACTCTAACATGCAACCAAAACATAATGCCACTAAATGATGCAAACATGCAAATAATGATATGCAAACATGCTACTAGCATACATAATGCTATGAAATAATCACTGGCATACTCAATGCACATGAAAACTATATGGCATACGCAATGCACACATGGAGACTAACAATGAAATGATCAAGGCATACACAATGCAATGGTCAATCATGCAACAACATGGACTAAATGGCATATACAATGCAAGATGGACTTAAACCAAGATAGGCGAGCCTCAGCCACACCCAAATCAGTGGCCAAACATGATGGAATTAGGCAACAAAAACACATGCAAACATGCACCAATGCAAGAGACCAAACCTAAGGCACCGAATGCAACTCTATCAAAGCATGGCAAGGGATGAAATATGGCATACAATCACACATTTTCCATCTCTGAAATTACATGTAAGATAGTCCCGAATCATGCAAACACCTCACACGATGCATGCTAGATGGCCCGAATACCGAAACTAGTGCAGCGCATTACACTAGAGGTACACAAAGCAATGCACAAATGGCAAAACCAGCCCCAAACAGACCCTAGGTAGGTCCAAGATAGTGGGAAAATGGTCTAAAATGATGGCTCGAAAGGCATGGAAATGAAGCTCATGCAATGGTCCAAAAACGAGGCATTTATGCACAACTCTCAAACGCATTTAAAGAGTGGAAAACATGGGAATATGGAATACATATAAGCTCTGAAATATGATGCACAATGGCCCCAAAACATGGAAGCACCTCAACATAAGCATGCAATAGGCTTCAAAACTCAAAGCTAGGCAATGGTATTGCACTACAACCATGCATAGCAAGCATCATTCGACCATGAGGCATAAAAACAGAGCTAAGGCAGTCCAAAACATGCACAAAATCAGTTTAAGGCATGGCCAAAAGGTGCTAGAATCAAGGACCAAAATAGCATGCAATATCTCAACCCATAATTTTCCTTCCAACAAAATCTCAACCCTCTACAAGGAAGGGGAGGCCTCCCTTTATAGACAAACAAGTCTAAAGCTTCTCAAAGAAGCTTCAAACCAAGGGCAAACATCCTCCATACACATGTATGGAGGATCCAGTCTGTGCCCTCCAGTTGGCACAGCTGGAATCAACTTACAGAGACAAAACTGAGGGAGGCAAGCCAACCAGTTTAAGGGGTCGGCCGACCACTTGCCCTGGTCGGCCGACCAGGTCAAAAGGGTCAGGTGGTCGGCCAGCTACTTTTTGTGGTCGGCCGGAAAGAAAGGTGGTCGGAGGGTGGTCTCCAAGGCCAAAAAGTGTTCGGCTAGTGTCCAAAATGAAGCCCCAGAAGTTAGCTTTCGAATGGCACCAACCTTGCATCAAAATTCCAACTGTGCAAAAAGTTATGCATGTTTTGGTGAAGCCGCGCAGATTCGGTCCAACCGGATTGATGCCCTACTTCAACCAACCATATCTCCCCCGTCCAGACTTGGCGGCTTTAGGAGATTCTTGAGTGCAAAATGAAGCCCCAGAAGTAATATTTCTAACGATGGTGGCCTCATAGCTAAAATCTAAATGTATAGACAGACAGGCGTGATTTAGCGAGGACCGCTCGGCTCTCTCTCTTAGCGATTGAAACCCACCTTCTTCTTCAACTTGGTTTCTTCCCTCTTCTCCAATTTTCCTCAACTCCAAACCTCTAAACAAGGTGTTTTGAAAGATTTTTCAAAGATTTCAACTCTCTTTCATTCATTTCCACTTCGTCCTTGCTCGGTTTACCGAAAAGCGCAACATTTAACGAAATGCGAGCGTCGGAACATCGTAGGAACTTTATTTTCAAAACATTTTGAAAGAGAGGGTTTCAAGGTCTAAAATCTTTCGATCAAGATTGTTTTGGTCCAAAAGGGGTATGAAGTTGAGATTTGACTCTTTCCTTGCCAAAGAAACTGAACCTTTGCCCTGGACACCTTCATCACCGAGTAAACCATCAGTAGCGCCCAAGTCTTAAGGGCGGTCAAAAATGAGGTGTCTACACCGGGTAAGGACAAAGTGGAAATAAATGAAAGAGAGGTGAACTCTTTGAAAAATATTTTAAACATCTTATTTAGAGGTTTGGAGTTCAAGAAAATAAGAGTGGAGGGAAGAAACCTAGTTGGGGAAGAAGTTGGGCATGAACCGTTAAGAGAGAGTCGAGCAGCCCTCACTAAATCAGGTCTATCCATTTGTACACTTGGACTTTAGTTGTGAGGCCACTACCATTTGAAATTAGACTTTTGGGGCTTCATTTTAGGCCCAAGAATCTCCTAAAGCCGAGTCCGGATGAGGGAGATATGGCTGTGTGAAGTTAGGCGTCAATCTGATTAAGACAAAATTGAGCAACCTTCACTAAAATAGGCATATCTCTGTGCACACTTAGAATTTAGATATGAGACTGCCACCATTGGAAAGTAGACTTCCGGGGCTTCAATTTAGACTCAAGAATGACCTGAAATAGAGTTCGAATGAGGGAGATATACCCATTTGAAGTCGGGCCATCACTGATGGCTGGCAGGTGGCCAATAGCCACCATTTGTGGCCGGCAAACCACCATTTTTTGCCTACCGGCCACCACTGCAAGCTTGCCGGCCATCAGTGTAAAAACCAGATATTTTCCCTCCAGCTGTTCCATACTGTTCTAGCTGTCCATTTTTTAGATATTTCAACCAAAGCTCATATATTTCTATATATGGAGGACCTCCCTCTCATCTTTCAAGGTTAGAAAACATTAGGAGTGACGAAATATTTTGGAAAATATCCTCTCTCTCTCTACAATTCTCTCTCTCTTTTGCAACTTGCATAGCCTATGCCTAAACACACCAAACCAAACCTAGAGAGCTTCTTGCTGAGGTGATTTGAGCTTGGATTTGAGCTCTTGAAGCACTTGAGAGTGTGAAATTGGTTGGTTATGACTTAAGGGTTCATTTCTCTCCAAGAGGTATACTTCTCTTACTTTTGCACCATCTCCACAACACTTGTTTTCCATGTTTTCTTGCTGTTTTTAAGCTCTTTAAAACCTATTTTCATGGGCTGAAGCTTGTGGCTTAAGGCTATTAAAGGTAGAGGGGTTAATTACCCTTCTTTTAACCTTGTTCTCTAAGCCTTTTCACTTGTGTTTCTCATTCTTTCATCAACTTGTTTTGAGCTTTTTACCACTGATTTTTAGAGGTTTCCAGAGGCTAAAAAAGTGGTTTTGAAGTCCCAAAAATGGAGGGGGTTAGCCACCCCTCATTTGGCTTGATTACTAGCTTAAATTGTTCCATGTTTTAGCTTTCATTCCAGCATATTTTTGTATTGTTTTTGGGCTGTTTTTGGACTGTAAAAACTCTGCATTTTTTAGATGAAACTTGGGTTTTAAAGCCATTAAAGGTTGAAGGGTGTTTCACCCTTCTTTGTACCTTGTTTTGGAGGCCTTTGCCCTTGTGTTTCTCACCCTTTTACTATCTATTTTTGAGCTTCTAAACATTGAATTTCAGAGTTACTTCAGTGGTTAAAAACACTTTTTGAAGTCCAAAATTAGAGGGGTTAGCCTCTCTTCCTTGTGTTTTGTTTACTAGCCTAGCATGCTCTATGTTTTAACCTATTATTCTAGCGTTTGGTAGCTCAATTCCAACATATTTTAGGACTATTTTAGACCTGTGTTAGGACTGTTCTTAGCTGTTAGTTGCATTTGAGTCTTGTTTTGCATGCTTGTAGTGTAATTGTCCTCATAAGCTTGGTGTTTTAGGTCTTAGACATCACTTATTTGAGTTGATAACATTTGTTTTATGCTTTTATCACTTATTTCCAGCACTAATAATCTTTGCAACCTCTATCCTTTCTTAGCTTTTGTTTTTCTTTGAGAGTTTTTTCAAGCCTCTTGTTCTTTTGAACATGAGATTGAGGTTGTCATACTTAATGGTTTAATCCCTTTTAGGGGTTCATTATCAACGGCATGACATCTCTTTCATGTCTTGAGTTAACTCTTGGTTTGGTACTTCACTCCATTAGAGGACTTAAATTCACCATTTAGACTTAATGAATTAAAGGATGGTTGGTAAAGTTGAAATGGAGTAACAAAAATTGAGGCTAAAAGTGAGCAAGATAATAACTCGATGTGTTCAATCGGACGTTAATTGAACATATGGAACTTGGACCATTTCATACTTATTAGTGATGAAATGATCCAAGTCTCCAAGGTCAACTTCTTCCCTTGATCTTTCATGAAAGGGAGGAGGTTTGTCTCTCATTTTGGATTTATTGAACTTGCACCTCTTGAATCACAAGCCATGATGCAATGAAATTGCTTGAGTTGGTGGTTTGTGGCTTAAGTTCACAACTCCTTGGATTTGTTCATGAAAAATAGGGGTGAGTTGTGCAAACAATCTATGGGAATACCCTCTTTTTGCTCTGTTTGTTCTCTATTGCAACAAGTTGAACCAGTGCATCAGTGGCCGGCAGACCACTATCCATGGCAGGCAGGTGGCCGGTAGTGCACCATAGATGGCCGGCACCTGGCCGGCAGTCTTTACCAGTGGCCGGTTGGCCACTGATGCAAATATCAGCAGAGAATTGGTAAAAGGGAGCAGATTGATTCTGGAAAATGTTCAACTCTGCAAACAGAGGCTTTTGAGAGCAAAACGGAGGTCTTTTCGAGCAGAAACCGAGCATGTGCATCTTCTATTTCCCGAGGCGGAGTAGTGGCAGCGTAGTTAGATATCTTAATTACTTAGGTTGCTTACATTTGTGTTGTAGCTTAATTAGTTAGCTTACTAGTTAATTCGTTCAAGTGTTGTAATAATTAGTTAATTAGTTTAGCTTTTTATTTCATTTGGTTTGTAATAATTAGCTTAATTAGATTAGCTTAATTAGCTTAGTCCTAATTAGTTGCTAGTTAGTTTTGCTTTATTCATTCGAACCCTCTTTCGTGAGAGCATAATGTTGTAATAAGTGTGCATGCGTGCATGTGTGTCTTCCAACCCCACATCTTTCTCCCTTTTATTTAATCGCTTTTGATAGTTAGATTAGGGACATATTTCAATTAGCATACCTTATGCTTGCATCCATTCATTTGTATTACATGCACCGAGGCTCGGCGCATCATTCAAACTGCATTGTCATTTCAATACCTTCGATGAATACGTGTTAAACTGCATGTTATCAAATTGCTTCGTATGCCATGCTTAGTAGCCGAGCCTACTAATCGCATTCTTCGCATGTGTTGCATTAGGTATCTTGTATAGTTAGGAATCATGCATATTTTTCTAACGCATATCTTTTTAGCTTGGAGTGCTAGGTGAGTTTTTACGCTTTAGCATACTTGCATGATTGTGAATGTTGCCATGATTAGCATGCTTACCACGAGGCTTAATGCTTACTTGCTAAACTGCATGAATGCCTGTGGATGAAGGGTTGTTGCTTAAATTGGAACGATTCAATGAATGCATGTTTTTTTTTAGCCCACTTTGTTAAGTGGCAAATCAGTTTTAAGCCCACTATGTTTGGTGGCAAATTCACAAACTTTAAGCCCACTTGAGGTGGCAAATTCAAACCCTTTTCCAAAACAAACATGAAGCTGAATTGTTCCAACTCTGGCAAACTAGTCTATACTTGCTTGTGCGCATCACATAGTAATGCTAGTTTAATAACTGGAACAAGAGCATATAATGTAAATAAAAAATCATATCATGATTAGTAGAGGTCGATCTTCGATCAAAAGAGCGGGGGTGCTCAATTCATGACCTTCCCTTCTCGTACCTAAGTTCTCAAGCTGAGGCAACTTTGGTGAAGACAAACACGTGGCCTTTGGCACGAGTGATGGGTTTCCTAAATTTTCCCAAAAATAAAATATTTAAGTAGTGACTCTGTATCTGGCAAAACAGTCCAATTTTGGCATTTTTGATCCTAAAATCAATTTTCCAAAAGATTTGCTAGATTTAGACTCTTTGGTGTTTATCAGTTTCACATTGCACTTGTGAGATTAGATTCAGAACTGCGGGAGTCCAAACTGTAGGGCTTCTTTCGAACTTCTAAGAGGGAGGGCGAAAAAGCCAAGCTACACCGTGTCAAGCCAGAGTAGAAGAGGCTGAAGCCGATCTTGTCCACAATGTCACGAACTCCGGCAGGGAGCTCGTCGTACCAATCTCGCACAGTCGTAGCCCCATACCCCCTGAAGGCACGAGACTCCCCCTGTGGCAAAGAAGAGATGAATCAGATAAGGCAGTGATGAAAGTACAGTCAAATAAAAGACAGTGCAAGAAATGCAGTTTAATGAAAGGCAGAAATGTATGAGAATAGAGTTCATACCTCAACGGCGATGGATAAAAGGTGAGAAGCCGGCTCCCTCAAAAGGAGGTCCTCGGTACACCAAGAACGAAGTTGCTAAAGCGCCTAATGCCACCAGCTAGCAAGATATGTGTGAGGGGATGATACCTTGCTGGATTAAAAGGGCGTACCCTCAATGGTAGCAGCTCTGGCTCCATCTCAGGCTCAAATTGTACCTCGAGGTCGGCCTCGATGCCCTGACCCGCCTCGCTAGCCTCGACAATGACCGGCTCCTCTGCCATCTGGAAAATTGGTGAAAAGTATGTGAAAAGTGAAGAAAAATGAAGAAAATAGGGTAAACTTGGAAAAAGTCAACCCTAGGAGAGAGAAAATGGGAGAAAAAGTTCACCCGAAAAAGTTCATGAAGCCCGAGAGAAACTCGAGAGAAACAAGCCTAGAAGGGTGAAAATGAGGAAAAAAGTGTCAAAACCAAAATCTAATCAGTTCAAAGTGAAGAGAATCAAGACGGTTTAGCGAATAAGTTTGCGTGGGGCGTTGGAAAACGCGTAAAAAGCTCAGATCTAGAAAGGGAAAGTGTCTAGAGTGAAAGAGGAAAGAATTTCGGCCTTGGAGAAGTGAGGAAATGAAGAGTCTTGGCTTGTATTTAAAGACCCGAGGCAAAAAGACCAAAAAACCCCCAAATTGCCATCGGTGGCCGGCAAGCCACACTGGTGGCCGGCAAGGCTATTCAGTGGTCAACATGTGGCCGGCATCCTCCTCCTATGGCCGGCAGGTGGCCGATGGCCTCCTTCTGCGTCCTGATGATGTTTTGTGTCTTTGTTTTCCAAGAAGTGCAAAGAAGGTTCACTATTGGGTCCAGATTGTCTCTACGGAAGCTCAAAAATGTGTTTTGGCACGTGATGTTCATTGATTGTCAACATGAATGAGGTGTATCCTTTTTGAACATGTTGTAACATCTCTGAGAGGTAAATCGGAGGTTTCCACCGAGTATCATTTTATTCGTTTTTGTCAAAATTACGCTTTTGTTCTTCTTCATTGCATAGAATATGCATTTCCTGTATATGCATGTTGCACGTACATCATACATCATTTATCATTTGTGCGTGGAACACGTTATCAATCATGCATAGAATATGCTTTTGATTCTTGCATAAAACATGCTTCCAATACATTGGTTATCCATCTTGGATAGAATATGCGTTGTAACTGAGTTCACTTGTTCACTTTGTGCATCTATTGCACTCGTTCACTTTGTGCATCTATTGTACACCCCTTCTCTTATATCTCAGGACGCGCAAAGTGCGGCCCTGGGCAAGTTTTATCTCGAGACGTGCGAAGCGCGAGCCAGAGCGGTTTTCTTTTATCTCAGGACACACGAAGCACGGCCCTGGGCGGGGTTTATTTCGGGACGTACGAAACACGACCTTGAGCAGTTTTCTTGTATCTCAGGATAAGCGAAGCGCGGCCCTGGGCGGGTTTTATCTCGAGACATGTGAAGCGCGACCCGAGCAGGTTTTATCTTGGGATGCGCGAAGCGCGAACCTAAACGGTTTTCTTTTATCTCAGGAAGCGTGAAACGTGAACTCGAGCGGGTTTTCTTGTTTCTCGGGACGCGTAAAACACAAACCCGAACAGTCTTTCTTGTTTCTCAAGATACGTGAAACGCAACCTTGAGCGGTTTTCAATTTCTCAGGGCATATGATACACCACCCCGAGCGGTTTTCTCAATTTCTCAAGATGCGTGAAACGCAATTCTAAGCGGTGTTTTCTTTCCTCGTCTCGTGTTTTGGCGTGGTTAGAGTGTTTTGGCGTGGTTAGAGCGTATTTTATGTTCTTTTTGCATGGAACCTGTGTTGGTTTTCTTGAAGTTGTTCATTCATATGTTATTATTTCGTTATCTTTCTTATTGCATTTGTTATTGCTTATTGCATCATCTCGCATGATCATAAGTTTTCAAAAATAGCCGGCTTCGCGAAGCGTGTCAGTCCAACTTTCAAAGTTACATTGTCTATATCATTTACATTTTGCTCCAGAACTACATTGGTTTGATTCCTTGCAAAGGGATACATAGGCAGCCTGCAGGCGCAACCATTTGTTTCTGTCTTGATTGTTTATCCAAGTCTTACGGCCTTGTCAAAATGGGTCGTCTTTGGGCTTTGACATTCACTCACGTCATTTCATAACTCCGAGTTCTGTCAAAGAGGGGCAACTGTAGGCATCCCATTTTTGACGGCCCTTAATACTTGGACGTCATTGCATGCACACTCGATCATGAGTTTATATACTCATCAAGTGCTCGAAGTCCTTAGCGGAATGCCATAACTTTAAGCCTTTCAAACCCTACACCCTTGTTGCCTCATTCTTGGACCAAGCCTTGGTTCTTCAAGCCTGCAACCCTTGGTGGCCTACCGGCCACCTTTTTGGGCTGTCAGCCATCACTCCTGGCTGCCGCCACTGATCTGGTATGCTGTCACCAGTGATGGCCGGCCGGCTAGTTTCTTTTGCAGATATTTTGTGACAGCTATCACGACCCTGACCCGCCCCTATAGATTTAGTGTCGTAACTGGCCAGTAATCTCTAGATTACCAAAGGCCTCTTAACGGAATAACCTATAATTAGGGGCTACGAAAGCAAATATACCAAATATACATAGTCCATAGAGCCGTGCAAATATACATGGGGCAGAAATTTGGAACCTTATATAATATATACATATACGTGGCATCATGATGCAATAACTTCATCACATTTAATACAGTTGTAGCCCAAAAAGGGCCATAGCCCAATATACACATAACAAAAGACTTGTCCATATTACTCAAATACAAGGTCTTCACTTATACCGGTTAGACATGACTTGCGCACAAAAAGGGAACCTTCTCGGAGGCACAAAGGCTGACTGACAAAATAGAGACACCAGATCCTCAACTTCGGGTCTGGTCACACGCCTGGTCACCTACATACATAATATAAATAGTGAGCGAAGCCCAATGAATAATAACAGAGTAAAGATTTTAATGAATGATGCTCAGAATAGATTTCAAATCTCATAGTAAATTAGAATCATAGGCAGGTTTATAACAGAAACAGAGTCAAAGTCTTGTTCATATTCAATTCATGTGTGGTACATCCATTAGCATAAACATGTCTCTTTGGTCAAGCATTTCAAGTTCCAAAAAGGAACCTCCAGTACCGGGTAACATATCTCATACATGAGCCACGTTATTGTTTCCCCCGGGCGAGGGCCTTATGACCATAAGCCATAGTATTATGTCCCCTAAGCGAGGGCCTCTGCTAAGGATACCACAATTACTTTTCAAGAAACTTGGACAATCATTCATTCATACAAAACATAGCATTTCAGAAAACTGATAATTTCATATCATTAGAAAATAATTAAAGTCAAACATAGCTTTACAGAGTTATTACTCACAGATAACCGATGGCTCCAATTAGACGAGTAGAGTAGGTAATTCACTTAACTTGAGGCGTGTGACCTACATAACATGACAGATACATACGTTGAAACACGCACTTGAATTGTACATAACTTACTTCATTTGTCCTTAGTGTGTTTCTAGCCTTTATCCTCATTATAGTGCTTTAACCTTAGCCTTGGAATGCCTAAGATGGAATGAGGATGCAAAAAAATGTACTTGAAAACATTTGTCAAAACTTGCTGAAAACAGGGTCCACGCTCGAACGTGGCTTTCCTCGCTCGAATGGACATGCAAAATGTGAGGGTCCGCTCGAACATAACTTCCTTCACTCGAGCGGTCTGCAAACTTTGGAAAAAGTACTGGTTGCTTGATTTTTACGCTCGAAGGACGCTCGATCCTCGCTCGAGCATGAGACTCAGACCTTCGCTCGAGCATGACTTTTGTCATTCAAGTGATTTGCAAAAACACATAAACTTTTGGGAACATGCATTTCACGCTCGAGCGGACTTCTGGTCGTTCGAGCGGAGGTACAAAAACAAAGGTGGTCGGTCGAGCGTACAATACTTCGCTCGAGCGGAGGGTGCAAATTCTGGAATTTCCAGATTTGCTCCCATAATCCAAAACTCAATCTTAAAGCATCAAAACTCGATTTTTCTGGGCCATAACTTGAGGAAACACTTAGAAACTCATAAAACATCATGAATTAAGGATCATTTCAAGAAATCATGGCCCAATAGCTTACCAATTACGCAAAAATTTAGCTTAAAATTTATTAATGTTCCATGAACATGACATGCATGAATTTTGTTTGAACTTAAGCTTCTCCAAACATGATCAAATGCTACAAAACAACATGAAACTTGATGATTTCCTAACATTAAGGTGAATTCAAGACATGCATGAGGAAATTCTTGGCAATTAAACTCAAAATATGAGAAAATATGCATGCATGGTATGGCTCAATACTCTTCATTTCTAACTCAATTCTTACTTTAATCAACATAATTCTCTTGTGTTCATGCATTATAGTCTAGATTTCAAGACTTAAGGATAAAATTCTTACCTAGAGACTTGAGTTCACAAGTATTGAAGTTGTAACTCTCAAATTCTCTTCAATCTCTCAACAATTCTTGTAAGTTTCCCCTTTCTTGCTTGATCCCAAACCCTTTCTTAGTCTCTCACTTCTCTCTCACGTTTGAGTCACAAAATGAGGGATTGAAATTGTATTCTTAATAGTCTTGAATCAACAATTTGCCTTATATAGCCTTAGGCAAAAGTGTAATTATTTGTTGATCAAGTTAATCAAGTAAACATTAAATTATGTTAATTTAATTGTTCCGAACTGAATTTCAATTAAACCTACCATAAAATTCTAAAAATTCTAGTTAACACATAACTCAAGTCAATTTCTGATTCGAATGCCGATAAGGCCTTTAATTCATAATCCGAAATGGAAACATGAATAGATCTTTCTACGTTAAACAGATATAAACACATCTAATACAATGTATGATGCAAAATTTCACTTTAATCTCTTTTTAGGTATAATTAAACATGAATTAACGTTAACTATGGGTCGGGGTTGTTATAACAACTGTGCCAACTGTTTGAATAGATACATGCATCTTCACCCACGTGTAGAGCTGGATGCTCTTGAGGAGAATTCATGTTTTCTATATATAGAGGGCCTCCCTCTCTTGTTTCAGGGTTAGAAAATTTTGAGATCAAAATTTTTCCTCTCTCTCTTGCAAATCTCTACACTTTTGCCTACAAATCATTAACCTTTGCCTATACACCCTTAACCAAATCTCTCTATACTTGAGCTGAGGTATCCTAGAGCCTTGTTGAAGCTCTTGAGGGTGCTGTTTGCTTGGTTTGGTTGTTTGGAATTGATTTCCTCTTCAAAAGGTATAAGGCTTTGTCTATTAGGTTGCTTTCTCTACTTTTTCTTGCATTTTTCCAAGTGTTTTTTGGGCTGTAAAATTCTGTGTTTTTGGGCTGAAGCTTGGGTTTTAAGGCCATTAAAGTTTGAGGGGTGATCCACCCTTCTTTGTACCTTGTTATAGCGATTCCAGTTTTGACCCATTGTCTATTGTATTCTGGACTCGGGTTGGTATGGCTTAGAATGGTTATTCATTTCTTGTTTCCCTTGTCTCCCCTTTTATGTTGGTTATTGGGTTGCAATTGTGCGATTGGGACAGGTTGGTTGCTTGTATTTCTAAACCTGTGATACCCAGATTTTGGCTCTTTCATTCAAGCGAGCCTTCTTGCGCTCGAGCGGGCTTCACAAATTTTGCTACTCCGCTCGAGCGGTCATCCTTGCGCTCAAGCGGGACTTGCCAATTCTCAGTATTTTTTTTTGTAGACTTGCAAATACTGGAAGAGTGCATTGGATGCTCGAGCGTCCAGTCTCACGCTCGAGCGGAACTTTGTCTGATGCTCGAGCGAACTGCGTGTATAACAGTCCGTGAAGATGATGTTTTGAATCACTTTTTCATCATTCTCTCTCTCTAAAACTTTCCAAAAACCCAAATCTTGAGTTTCTCTCTCTAAAACTCACATTCTCTCTTAGATTTCATCTAGATCTGGTGATCTCCTCATCCTAGTGCCTTTGAGAAAAAGATAGAGCATCTCAAGATCTACATTTTGATCCGAATAGAAGTGGGTTTCTGTGTTCTTGGAGTTTCTCTCTTGCGTGGCTCATCTTCTTCCTTTGAGGTAAGGATCTTTTCTACACCTTCATATGATATTTAGCTTAGTTATTTGTCTTTTGTGTAACAATGATGTGATTTGGGGGTGTTTCAAGCAAACCTAGGGTTTGGGTATAATATAGAAAGATGGATTGTTGTTAAATATGAAATAAATGAATGTAAGTTGTGAAAATGAAATTATGTTTGGTCAAAATGGTTGAGTTTGATACTTGGGTTGATATTTGAAAAAAGGAAGTTTTGCCCTAATTTGACTATCATAATTATTTTATATAAATAATTGAATTTGTGGGGTAATCATGAAATTGAGCAAATGTTGAAATAGATAGTGGAATTGTGTATGTAATACTTCACATCTTTGGAAATTTTAAATAAATTATCTGTCTTGACATTGCATAGCTATCTAGAAATATTTGTATTGGGTTATTAATGGAGGATAGCTATGATTGTTGTAGAAATTGCATGCGGATTAGGTGAATTGAAACCAATCTCTTGTGTTGTCATTGAATATGACTATGTTTATATACATTGTATATGTATGGTTATTTCGGAGTTGAAAAGGGATGTGCTCCACGTATGATTATATGTTTAAATACATTGCATATGTATGAATGTTTGTTTGGGAGGAGAAAGGGGATGGACTCCATTATAATTAAGTTGGTCAGAGTATCCTGGGTGAAAGTCCTGAAACTGTACATGAGTGCCGATCCCGTGGACAAAATATCTGTAAAATGGCAATTATAATGCTTGTATAGCCTATGTTTACATGGGTCCCGTTTGACGGTTTTCCGCAGACGAAATATCCATGAAAGGACAATTTGAAGTGTTTATATGTTGATGATGTGATTATAGAACTAATGAGTTGTAGTCTCATTTGAGTTATTGAGAAATGATGAAATTGGCTCATGTAATGAAATGAATCGGATGACAATGGATTAAGAATTGAATTTGGTATCTTATGATCATATAAAGTGTAAATGTTCTATCACTGACGTTATGTATGCATAATGTACTTATACCTTTGCTAAGTTTCATATACCATCTTAGATGATTCCTACTATGCTGTGGCTCACCCTATTTAGGGATAACATTTTTAGGTATTGAGGGCATGCCTCCGCCATGTCACGACCCAAACCCGCCCCTAAAAGTTTGGTCCATGACCGGCCTGTACATAGGCCTCAAAACAAAATTTTAAAATAATATTTAACCATATATGGGGCCTTAGGCGGAAGCAATATCAATAAAAGATAACATCCATTGAGCTTGTGCATACATGATGGTTTAATTGGATTTAAGCATTTAAATACATTCCAAATATACATATACAACCACAGAATTTATATAGATCTCACACACACTCACATAAGACTTACTAATTTATATGACTCCCAACAATAAATTAAGGCCTCCATGTGGAGACATACTCCAGGTGTCTTAGCAGACAGGCGAACATTGGTACAACTCTAGTGTCAATCCCCGATGACCCACTTGCAGAAAAATACATAAAACAGAATGAGCAAAGCTCAGTGAATAAGAGCACTCAAACAATTAAATGATTAAACTTGAGTTGTAATATTTATAACGTATATAAGTGCAAAGGTCATATATTTACTCTGGTCTTGTAAACATTTTCAGAACGGCCTTGGCCCCAGTCTTTAAACAGAATGGCTTTAAGCCCTTGAACAGAGTGGCATTAAGCCCTTAAACAGATTGGCAATCAGCTCTTAAACAGATCGGCAATCAGCTCTTAAACAGATCGGCATTAAGCCCTCTTCATACTTGTATGAACTCAAGAGGTGGCTCGCACGGATTCTAGAGGTGACTCGCATTGCAGCACTTAGTTCCGTGCAGCACTTTGTTTCATACTAACAGATCATACAGAATGGCCATAGGCCCAGATGTCACAGATTGGCCATAGGCCTCACAACTTTCTCAAAACGGCCATAGGCCTCATAACTTTCACAGAACAGCCATAGGCCTCAGTTCACATATGTATGGACTCAAGAGGTGGCTCGTACGGATTCTAGAGGTAGCTCGCATTGCAGCACTTAGTTCCGTACAACACTTTGTTCCATATCAGAAATCAATTATATCATGTCATAGCATAAACGAAACAGATAAACAGAACAGAATAATCCCACACTCATAGGAATACCGTTCACAATAGTGCACATAAATTTCTCCATGGTTTATCACAAGTTGACATAGTTGTCTTACATATAACAAATCATTAGTAATAACTATTAACATATAAAGCAACCCATAATTCTATCCGATTAGCCATTTCGATGATTCATTATAAGATATTCAAAACATCATGTTCTTAGTAGGTGGGGCTTATGTTCACAATTGCTTCATGTCGACAATTTGTACAGTATTAATTCATGCAGAGACATAGGCAATCTATAGTTTCCAATCATTCATAACAGTTAACGTAATTAACTTGCGAAGAACAGAGCGTTAATAATAAGAATTACTAACGGTAGGTAAATGTACAACTACAGTACTACTCACAGTGGTAGGTCTCTGATAGCAGTGGAACGATGTCCTCGTCTTGACCTACAAGTACAGTGCACAACACATAATATGAGATTATACTCGATCATTTACTTATTCTCTTTGATCACTCAATCAATTAGCCATGGTGGTACCAAGCTCATTATTCCTTAATAATTTATACTCCATGTCTTAGAAAACAGGAGAAATCAATGGGAAATGGTTTAGGTGAAGAAATGGTATAAAATTGGTTGACAGAAAGTGAACAGTCGTCACTAATTTGGGCATAACTATTTTTGTATTTAGAATTTGGGAGTGAGACCACTTCCATTGGAAACTAGACTTCCGGGGCTTGATTTTAGGCTCAAGAATCACTCAAAACGGAGTCCCGAGGAAAAAGATATGCTTATTCAAAGTTGACTGGACAAAGCTGTCTCCCGCACGTGCGGGAAACAGCGCCGCACGTGCGGCTCTGGGCAGTGTGCAGTCCGAAAATGGCTCTTTTTGCTCCAACACTTGTTTTTTCCATTTTTAAGCTTGGTTCTTAACATAAATCACTCAAAAACATGTAAAATTGCCCTATAACATGATAAACTAACATCAACCAAGTGTAATTTCATTTCAAACAATTCAATCTTTGTCTCAAAATTCAAGCTTAATGCTTAATCTTTCATGATCTTCAAGGTTCTTAAAAACACAACCCACAACCCACAAATTCACATGATTCTTGCATAATCTAAAGTTTATTTCATGATATCCATGAGCTTGAACTCCACTCATAAACAAAATTAGAGAACTCAATTTCTAATTCCTCAAATTAGCTCAAGTAAATCCATAGATAAACCTTAACCCCAAATGGGTTTAAATCTTCCAAGATCTTTATGATTTTACCAAATTGATACTTTAAACACAAGATTTCAAGATAGATTACCATACCTAACTCAATCTTTGTCTATCTCTTAGCTCTCTTCAATTCCTCCAAGTCCCATGGGTGATCTTTTTTCTTTTCCTTCAATTCTCTTCAATCATCTTCAAAGCCTCCATGGATGTTGGGAAAGTTGTCTCTCTTCCCTTTCTCCCTTTCACGGTTTCCTCTCTCTCTCTTTAGATATTTTGGTTTTTTTGACTCCAAAAAGATGAGTTCACCACTTATATAACTCATACACACCTATATATTTAATTATATAAGCTTTATCACAAATAAGAAGGGTCAAACATGCCCTTACGAATCGCATAAAATTAAATTTCAATTAAACTTCCCAGATGACTCTAAGAATTGTGCTGATCATAAATATGTCCCCTTTTCTGGTTTCTGAAGCCTCTAAGGCCTTCAATTTGCAGTATAAAGTTAACCACTCAAATGTGCATTAACGAATCAGACAAATTAGATTTCTAATTAATTTTCCCAAATAGTTCTAAAAATTCCCATTAACATACCCAAGTACTCAATTTTTATTTCTGAACCCATAAAGGTCGGTAATTTCAATTTTAAGTCTGTAACTCAACAGATAAAGCTTCAATTCCAATAGATATAATTAAATTAAAACACATCATTTCATAATTAAATAAAGATGATTTCTTATATGCATTTTGGGGTCGTTACACCCCAAGACAATAGCTGGGAGGGAATTTGAAAGCACGAGCTTCTTGTTTCGATTATATAGTCTTTTGTATAGCTAAGGGCTTATTTGTAAGGGCTAACCCATTTTGTTGCAACCAAGGCAAGACTTGGAAATGTGTAAGCCCAAAGGGCATTTATTTATGTTGAACTCTCTTGTACTATTATCTTCGTGTAATGAAAGGACTTTACACTCTAATTGATGTATTTGTTAATTACGCTTGGATCATATTTACTGTATTATTTTGGGGGTGTCACAGATCCACCATTCTTTGTACCTTCTTTTTGAGGCCTTTGCCCTTGTATTTCCCACCCTTTTACTATCTTCTTCTAAGCTTTTAAACACTAATTTTTAGAGTCATTTCAGCGGCCAAAATCATGTTTTGAAGCCCAAATTTGGAGGGGTTAGCCGTCCCTCCTTGTGTCTTGCTTACTAACCTAGCTTGTACTATGTTTTAGCATATTAAGCTAGCCTTTTTTGTCTTAATTCCAGCACGTTTTAGGACTTATTTTAGACTGTTTTAGCACTATTTTTGGTTGATAGTTGCCTTTGAGCTTTGTTTTGCATGCTTATAGTGTAATAGTCGTCATGAGTTTGGTGTTTTAGGCCTCAGACACCTTCTTATTTTAGTTGATTGCATTTATTTATGGTTTTCCATACTTGTGATCACCATTAATCACCTCTGCAACATCCCTTCTTTCTTGTCTTTTGATTTGCTTTGAAAGTGGTTCAAACAACTTGTTTGTTCAAAACATGAGATTAAGATGTCATGCTTAATGGTTTAATTCCTTTGGGGTTCATTACCAACAGTATGATGTCTCTTTCATACCTAAAACAACTTAACAACTTTTGGTTTGAGCCTTCTTTCTCTTTAGAGGACTTAAACTCACCATTTGGACTCAATTGAACTAAAGAATGGATGGTAATCTAAAATTGAGTAATTAAAACTTGGGACTAAAGTATGCAAGATAATAAAAAGTGTTTTGTTCAATCGGACGTTAATTGAACACATGGAAGCTTGAGGCATTTCATACTCATTAGTGATGAAATGGTTCAAGTATCCAAGGTCACCACTTCCCTTGATCAATTCATGAAAGTGAGGAGGTTAAAGTCTTATTTTGTTGCATTTATTGAAATTGCACACTTTGATTTATAAGCCATCATGCAATGAAATTGCTTAAGTTGGTGGTTTGTGAACCAAGTTCATTACTCATTTGATTTGCTCATGAAAAGGAGGAGTGAATTGTGCAAACAAACCCTTAAAAATACCATGTGCATGCTCTATTTGTCCTCTGTTGTAGCAAGGTGAACTAGGCAACAGTAGCCGGCAGGCTACTTTCCATGGCCGGCTATCACTGGTGGTCGGCAACCCTCATCACTGGTCGGCCGACCACTGATACAAAATTCAGTAGTGTGTTTTTTAGGCAAAGCAAAGTTATTCTGGAAGTGGGCAGCAGTGTATGTGTTTTATTGCGCAACAGAAGCTCTCCAGAAGCAAAACAATGGCTTTTCGGGTGGAAACCGAGCACGTGTATAAGCATTCTTCACGTGCCGAGCATGTTTAAGTTTAAATTGTTGTAATTAATTAATTGTAGCTATTTAATTTTGTAAAGTGTTGTAACTAATTAGTTAGTTAATTAGTTATTCAATTTCGTTTTGTAAGTAGTTAGTTAACTAGAATAGTTAGTTGATTCATTTGTTGTAATAATTAGTTAAGTAGTTTAGCTAATTTCATTTGTTTTGTAATAATTAGCTTAGCTTTAATTAGTTAGTTAATTAGCTTAGTTTATTCAGACTCTCCTTCATGAGAGCGCAATCTTGTAATAATGTGTATGTTTTCCAACCCCACGTCTTTCTCCATTTTATTTACTAGCTTATGATCATTAGTTTAGGGACATCACGTTTTGTTTAGCATAATCCATGTTTGCATCCATTTGTATTGCATGCACCGAGGCTCGGTTCATCATTCTAACTTTCATCATTAGTTTAGTACTTCTTTGAATACGTACTTAGACCGCATACTATTTAATTGATTTACATGCCATGTTAGTAGCTGAGCCTATTAGTTGCATATTGCATGTGTTGCATTAGTTATAATTGCATAAGTTAGGAATTATGCATTTTTCTAACTCATATCTCTTTTGGCTTAGAGTACTAAGTAAACTTTTACTTGCTTTAACATATTGCATGCGTGTGAATGTTGCCACGTTTAGTATGCTTGCCATGAGGCTAACTGTTTAAATGTTATAACTGCTTGAATGCCTATGGATGAAGGCTTATTGCTTGAATTGGAATAATTTGAGTAATGTTTATATGCGATCACTATTTCAAGTGGTACATATTTCGAAACAATTTTACAAAACAAACATGACTTGAAATGTTCCAATTCTTGTAAAGTTAGTCTATACTTGTGTGTGTACGCATCACGTGGTAATGATAGCCTACTAAATCAGAACAAGAGCATATGATGTACATAAGATTCATATCATGATCAGTAGAGGCCGATCTTTGATCGGGCGAGCGAAGGTGCTCAAATGCATTCATGACCTTCCCCTCTCGTACCTAAGTTCCCGAGCTGAGACAATCTTGGTGATGACTGTAGACGTCCCCGAACGTCCCGGGAGGGAACCCGTTTTGTTCATTGGGCTCACTACAGTTCAGGACTCAATGTCACGGTCCTGTATCTAATCTCGCAGAGTGCAATGCAAGACCGATGAATCATCAAAGAGTCCAAATCCGGCAAATCGTTTTTGAAAACAGATTTTTTGAAAGAAGTGCCAAACATGGACTACTTTGCCAGATACAGAGTCGCCACCTAAATATTTATTTTGGGGGAATTTAGGAAACCCTGACTCGTTGCCTAAGGCCACGTGTCCGTCATCACCAAAGTTGCCTCGGCTCGGGAACTTGGGTACGATTGGGGAAGGTCACTTCGTGAGCACCCCCGCTCGCCCGATCAAAGATCGGCCTCTACTAACCATGATATCGAGTTTTGAAAACATTATGCGTTCTTATTCCGGTTATTAGCCTAGAATTACTATGTGATGCGCACATCATACAAGTATAGACTGGGTCGCCTGAATTGGAACAAAACATTTCATGTTTGTTTTTGAAAGTGGTTTGATGGTGCTACCCGCAAGTAGGCTAAGACGTGGATTTGCCACCCTCAGGTGGGCTTAGAAAACATGGATGATTTGCCACTATCTAGTGGGCTTAAAACTCACAGTCAATGCATTGTTCCAATTCGGATAACCCAACCTTCACCCACAGGCATTCAGGCAGGTATATCACATAAGCACATAGCCTCATGGTAAACATGCTATCATAGCGACACTCACACGCATGCAAGAATGCTAAAGCATAAACACTTACCGAGTACTCCAAGCCAAAACAGAAGCTATGTTAGAAATCAATGCATGATCCTAACTATGCTGAAATGCCTAATGCAACACATGCAAAATGCAACTAAAAATAGGCTCGGCTATTCTAAGATGGCATGTGAAATGCTACAACTAACAAGTATTCAACTCGGAATTGAAATACAATGCAGTTAGTATGATGCGCCGAGCCCGGTGCATGCAATACAAATGAATGAATGCAAACATGCGAGCATAAGTATGCTAATTGAAACATGCCCTAAACTAACCATCATAAGCTGGTAAATAAAAGGGAGAAAGACGTGGGGTTGGAAAACATTCATCACACGCACGCACACTTATTACAGAATTGCCCTCGCGCAGAGGGTCCGAATAAATAATGTACAGTCCAAATAAGTAATACAGTCCGAATAAATACAAAACCCTAATTAATTAACAAATTAACTAGGAAAGCAGGTAAATTAGCATGCAAATCCATGGACCGCCTCAGCTCTGTTCCGAATGATGAATGATGCATGCTTGAGTTGCCTGACGCGGAAATCCATTGCGATGCCCCGATTCGCCTCTGTTTGCAATTAATACCGGAATGCTGTGCAAGGCTTTAGAAAGCTACAAATTTCTGATTTGCTGCAACAGAGAGCAAGAAAGGGGCATGGCAAAGTATTTTCATATATGTATGCATGACTACTCTTCAGGGAGTGTAGTCCTCGATCCTCGTGCCACCAATCACGCATCTCGATGCATGATGGCCGAGGAGTCGATTTGCACAACTCGATGTGAAATGAATGCACATGAAAATACAACAAGACCTAAACTCCATCATGGGTAATCCGGAGTGTCGGTGACCGGGAATTGAGACACGTTTCGTCACTCGGAGTACGAAACGTCCCTCGTTTCCCGTGCTAGGGCTAACTCCTGTCCCAAACACAATGCAATGAGATGGCATACACAATGCGACTAACATGCAACCTAGCACACGCAATGCTATGGACTAAAATGGCATGCACAATGCTCGATGTAACATGGCATACACAATGCTCTAACATGCAACCTAGCATACGCAATGCTATGAACCGAAATGGCATACACAATGCTCAATGGACTTACACCAACATGAGTGGACCTCAGCCACACTCAAATCAGTGGCCATTAGATGAAAATGAGACAACCGAAAAGCGTGCATACACGCACGAATACCAAGGACCAAACCTAAGGCATCAAATGCCACTCTACCAAAGCATGGCAAGGGATGAAAGATGGCATACAAACATGCAATTTCCAGCACTGAAATATGATGCGCAATGGTCCCGAATCATGAAAATATGGCACCCAATGCATGAAAGAGGCCTTGAAACTCAAAACTAGGCAAATGCATTGAACCACAAGTATGCAAAGCAAGCATTATTTGATCATGAGGCATGAAAACATATCCAAGGCAGTCCTAAAATATGCACAATATTAGTTCAAAGCATGGCCAAAAAGTACTAACATGAAGGGCTAAAACAACATGCAACTTAGGCTAGTAAGCATGGTTTACATGGCATGTACATGAAGCATAAGAGAGGTCACCAAACCAGCCCAAAACAGTAACATGGCATGTCAAATAAACCCCAAATAACCACTGAAATGCATCCAATGCATGCAAAAATGATGAGCTCCTTTGGAGGGCCAAGCAAGGGGTTACTCAACACATACAACAAGAACACTTAACATGGAAAAACCAACTCTGGAAATCAATTATGACAGCCCTAAAACTCACCAAAAAGGCCCTGAAATGGGTCAAGGAAGCATGCAATGAAAGGTCCTCTTGAAAGGCCTTGAGGAGGATTGTTCCACACATGCATGAGGGACACAAAATATGGCAAAATGGGCTCCGGACAGAGTCGAGGCAGACCTTAAAACTCACCAAATAGGGCTTGAAATGTGACTTCAAAGCATGCAAGATGGAGCCCCTTTGGAAGGCCAATAAAGCTAGTAAAGGGAATGAGGGGTGAGAGGGCCACCCCTCTATGATTTTGAAGCTCAAAGGCACATCTAAGCCACTGAAAATCCGCTGGATTTCAGTGGCTAAAAGGCCAAATCAAGGCCAATGCAAATGCTCACATGCACAGCTCAAAACATGAAGAAATAAAGCATGAAAGGAGTAATATGACCCCAAACAGAGAAAGTATCTTAAACAAACATGTTTATAAGCTCAAAAGGAAACTTTTTCTAGTTTATGACAAATCTCGAAAATGCTCACAAGTAGGACTAAGATATGATGCAAAATAGGCCTACAAAGAGGGATAAAGCATACAAGGATGTAGGAGACCTCAAACAGAAAAGTGTCCTTATACAATCTTCAAGAGGAGCTCAAAATATGACACTTTTCAGTTTATGACAAAGTCCATAAATGCTTTCAAATAAGGCTAACCAACGAAGCAAAAAAATGCAAGTTTAAGGGAAATAGGTACTTACCCTTGTAGCACAGCAAAGCAGGAGCTTTTGGACCAAGTTGATGAATCTTCAACCCTTGAAAATCAGTCCCAAAGTGCTGGAATGGATGATGGAGGTGTTATACTAGGGGTTGGTGTGCAAATGGTCCAAGAAAACTAGGGTTTGGAGCTTGGAATAGTGAATTATGGAAGGGGTAGTGAAGCCAAGCAAAGCAGGAGCCTTAAGCAAATTTTGTTGAACCCTTGCAAATGAAGCCAAGCCTCTCCTTTATAGAGGAGAGGCTCTAAAATATCTCAAAGAGACCTCACATATCCTCCATACACGTGTATGGAGGATGGTCCAAATGCCTCTCAGCTGGCACAGCTGTGATGCATTTAGAGAGAGCAAAAAGCATATGGCAGGCCGACCAGTTAAGGTGGTTGGCCGGCCACCCCCCCTGGTCGGCCGACCAGGGGTCAAAAGGGTCAAGGTGAATTTCTGGTCGGCCACCCCAGATTGGTGGCCTCCCAGATGAGTGCAACACAGTTGCAGGTTGAAAAACCAGAAAAAGTGACCCAGGAGAGAGGAAAACCAGCTTTTTAGCAAGGTTCAAAAGAGTCAAGAAGAAATACTGGTCGGCCTACCCATATTGGTAGCCTCCCAGGTGTGCACAACACAATGATGGTATGAAAAACCAGAAATTGTGGCTCAAAAGTGGGAAAAACCAGCTTTCTGCCAGAAAAACCGGCTGAAGGAGAGAGAAAATAATTTTTGAAAGAATTGCTAGTCTCCCACCATCCTACCACCTTCCTAGCAATGAAACAAAGGTCCACACCAAAAAAGAACCCTAATCGATGCAAAACGAGGGTTCGGGGGCCAAAACGCGCGGCCTGGGGCCCCGAAAACAGGCTGTTAAGCACCGGAGGTGGCGTATGACCACGAAGGTGGTCTCCCGGGCCACAGTGTCCCTCTAGGGAGAGGAAACAAGGTGTGTGCCAAAAACCGGAGCAAACGGAGGTAGTTAGGCGGTCCCGACCAGAGGCGCACGGCCGACGGCTTCGAAAACCGGAAACTGGCCTCCAAACGGGAAAAATGGCCTATGACCACGAAATGTAGCCTACGGCCACTGAGAGATAGTCTACGAGACCTCTCCCTCCCTTCGGGAAGAGAAAACAGAGAAAACGGGACCTGGTTCGCAAACCGAGGCAGAGCACAAAAGAGCCCGGAAGTTTAGAGGCAAGGCTCGTAGCCGAGACTCTGAAATTCCAGAACGAGCACAATATGCACTATCACCGAGCGCTCAATCGGTGACATCTGAGTCTTAAGGTCGGTCAAAAATGGGGTGTCTACAGTTGCCCCTCTTTGATAGAACTCGAAAGTCATACGTGACGGGAGTGAATGTCAAAGCCCAGAGATGACCCATTTTTGACAAGGCCGAAGACTTAGACAAACATACAAGATAACAAAGAAATGTGCCTGCAGGCGGGGGCAAAATGCAAAACGAGATGCACTGAGCCGAATGTAACTCATGATCATGCAAAGCAGCAAGCTATAATGAAGCGCACACGCAACAGTTTTAAGCAAGAATGCAAAGCAACAACTACATTTCATGCAGTTTAAGAATGCGGAGAATTATTCAATTCTCGCCACGTCTCACACGGAGAAGATACAATACCTATGCGATTCGTCTGGTCGCACCAGCTTCAAATGAACCGTACATACAATATCGTGCCTGCAAAAGAGGGAAACTTAACAAGCACAACATAGTTAGCAATACATGTCCAACGTTATATCGAATGCGGATAGATATGATGCTGATGGAAAAGTGCATCGCAACGCGAGAAGAAATGTGCGTGACAACACAAGTTAAGCGTGAGGGTATGACAATACCCGTGAAACGTGCACAACAATGCAAGTGATGTGCATGAGAATGCAAGTGACGTGCATAACAATGCGGGATAAGTGCAAACTCGAATGCATGTTTGTCATGAAACAACGAGCAAAGAAATGCAAGTTTCAACGAGTGCGACTCAATCGCAACCTCCGGTTTACCTCCCAGAAGGGTCGCAACGTATTGAAAAAGGATACACCTTGCTCTTGACAAGTGACGATGACACACGCATCGAGAGTTGGAGTTGAAGTTCCCGCGGAGGGATTTCACGACGAAAAGTGCACCTTTCTTGTACTTTCTCAGGTGCCGGGGACTCCGATCACTACCAAAATTTGCAGAGGCCTTGGAGACCACCTTGGGAACACCACCGACCAGGTTTGGAGTCCACTGGAGGCCACCGACCAGGGGTGAGGCAAGGGGGTGGTCGGCCTACCAGAAAAGGTGGTCGGCCGACCACCTAGCCCAAATCCGGGGCATTTTGGTACTTTCATGCTCATTTCTTTAAATATACAAAGCCAAACACTTTTTTCTCATAACTCCAAGGCCAAAATCAGTCCCTCTACCTTCCTAGAGCATTTTCCCTCTCAGATCTACGCTCTATACACGTTTTCCAACGCCCCACGCAAAGTTGTTTCGCAAAATCTTTCAGTTTTCTTCACTTTGAACCGATTAAAATTTGATTTCGGAGCTTCTTTTCTCATTTTCACCACTTGAGGTAAGTTTGTCTCAATATTTGAAAGATTTTCTCGAGAGTTGACTTTTTCATTTCCCGAGAGTTGACTTTTGTTGACTTTTTCCAATTTTGGCTCATTTCGCTCATTTTTGCTTCCTTTTGCAGATTTCTTGAGATGGCGGGTCATTTTCCCCATAGTGGAGGTTCTCCAGGTGCCGAGGGTGAGCCGAACATCATGTCTCTACCTTCGAGGGTTCGGCCATTCATTCCCGAGAGGTATGACCCTCCGACACACGTCCTCCCTCGGGCAGTTTTCTATCATTTCACCGACTTTGATGCTCGAGCACCTGTGGATCTGCTATTGCGGGAGCCGGAGTTCCACCTTTCTCATCAGGCACAAGAGGTACGTGCCTCACTTTTTACATTTTATGCCTTATATTCTGCATTTTCCATGCATTTCATGCTATGTACGCTTATCTGCTCATTCTAGCACACAGCTTGCTCTGAACACTTAGTTTATAACGCAATATTCTGTTCACATTTTGAACACACAGCTCAAACACTTGAATTTCTGAACCCGCAGTCCATGTATTGATTGTGAACACACAGCACACACTGATTGAAAGTTGAACACGCAGCCCAAACTTTGATGATGAACACGCTGCCCATATTTGATTGTGAACACGCAGCACACACTTGTTGAAAGTTGAACACGCAGCCCAAACTTTGAGGATGAACATGCAGCCCATATTTGATTGTGAACACACAGCACACACTTGTTGAAAGTTGAACACGCAGCCCAAACTTTGAGGATGAACACGCAGCCCATATTTGATTGTGAACACGCAGCACACACTTGTTGAAAGTTGAATACGCAGCCCAAACTTTGATGATGAACACGCTGCCCATATTTGATTGTGAACACGCAGTACACACTTGTTGAAAGTTGAACACGCAGCCCAAACTTTGAGGATGAACACGCAGCCCATATTTGATTGTGAACACGCAGCACACACTTGTTGAAAGTTGAACACGCAGCCTAAACTTTGAGGATGAACACGCAGCCCATATTTGATTGTGAACACGCAGCACACACTTGTTGAAAGTTGAACACGCAGCCCAAACTTTGAGGATGAACACGCAGCCCATATTTGATTGTGAACACGCAGCACACACTTGTTGAAAGTTGAACACGCAGCCCAAACTTTGAGGATGAACACGCAGCCCATATTGAACATGCAGTCCACAGCATTGTATTTGATTTGCACACAGCTCATACATTTCATTTGCACGCAGCTTATTCATTTCATTCTGAAACTGAATACATGTCTTCATTATGAATGCAGGTGTCTTCCCGCGTTACACGAGGATACGGCTCCATTGTTGCGAGGGAGTGGTACGCAGAGCTCCCGGAGGCTGTTCGGGATTGGGTTGACCAGGCAGGGTTTGGACCCTTCTGCACTAGGATTTCTCGCTATCCTGCTAGCAGGACGTTGATGAGCGCCCTTGTAGAGAGATGGTGGGACACCACCAACTCCTTCCATTTCTCCGCTACCGGGGACATGACTATGACCCCGTTCGACTTTGCTGTACTGACAAGCCTTGACGTGGGAGGCTGGGCGATCCCTTATGACGAGGACATGGGCGAGTGGAAGGCCGCCTGGATTTATCTGTTGGGAGCTCGCCCACCAGTTGACAGATCCTCAGGCAGAGTCCGGTATACCTGGTTTTCCTCGTATTTCAGACAGAGGGAGCCCGAGACTCCCGAGGAGATAGCACAGTACACCCGAGGATTTTTGATGTTCCTTTTTGGGACCACTCTGTTCGCCGATAGGGGGAACACCATTGGGCTATATCTGCTGAGTGCCCTGGTAGACCTCTCGCGGGTCAGTCAGTATGACTAGGGTGGTGCCGGCTTGGCTACTCTTTATTGCTACATGAGCGCGACCTCCCGCGAACGGGGGAACATAGTTGGCGGCTACTGGAGAGCCTGGGAGGTACTTTCTGCCCTCTTGATTTACATTTCTGCTTTTCATTATCTGTACATTGCACATACGGCACACTTTACATTCTGTATTCAGATTCTGTATTCAGCATTCTGTATTCAGATTCTGCACTCGGCATTCTGTATTCTGATGGCTTTTGCCCTGTTTTCCACAGTTATGGGTTTTTGCATACTTCCCGACGCTAGCCCCAGAGCTCGAGGTGGAGGTGCCCCTCATGACCCCCTATTCACTCGTTTTTGAGGGCCAGTACCGGCCACGCCCCCGGGAGACTCTCCCCTACCTACGGCAGTTCTTTGACACAGTGCGGCCGACAGAGGTAATTTAGAACTCTCAGTTCTCCATGTTTTCATCTTTGATTTATCTTGTGCATCTACGATTTCTGATCGACTTATGCATTGGTTATCCGCAGATTATATGGCAGCCTTGGGTGCCTTTGGGTGGAGAGCTCCGATTTCAGTTTGCCGGAGGATGGGCTGCCTCTCGGTATAGGATCTTGTTTGAGGGGCCAGCTGGCAGGGCCTGGTTCCTAGGGGACCGCTTCCTGCACCAGACTCTGGGCTTCCCCGAACAGAGTGTTCCCTCAGCACCTCCGGATGATATGCGATCCGCTGATAGTCTCACTCCTCAAGACGTTGACAGCGCCATGTTGGGCACCGATGTGTTGCTACACTTGGAGGATGGGGATTACGCGACCTACCGTCACACATACTTGATGCCTCCATTGGCAGGTGTCCGTACTCCCGTGAGGAGGTCTGCTAGTATGCCATCCTCGAGTCGCACCCGAGCTAGAGACATTCCTTCGACCAGTAGGGCTGGTACATCTAGAGGTGGGGTTGGACTAGTCCCCCCGATTCCCCCGACTTATCATCACCCTGGATGGCCAGATATGCCGACTGAGTTGACGGGATGGCGATACGGGACTTCCTATCCGATTCCGATAGAGCCTCCTATGCCTGGTCACCCATACGTCTGTGATCCCGACTCACCACTAGTATGTTCCACTGTTTTTCATTTATCACGCAGCTACTTAGGCACTCATTCATTCACTGATGATTTGAGCTTGTATCTGCAGCCACCCAGAGAGTACATGGAGGGGATGCTCGAATTAGTGGCCTCACTTGAGGGCATGGTCTTGCGGAGAGAGGCGCAGCTATCCATCATCGGTGTCCCGGTGCTCTTTAGTTTTCTTGCATTTATCATATTTCTGATGACATGCTGAACTTGAACACTTCACTGCATCAATTGACTGTATGTGTAGAGCACATCTGACACACACCACATTCATGTACTATATCTGCATACGCCCACTCTATGTAGTTTTCTTGTATCCGCATCTGATATACATACTTTAGTTGATGTACTCAAATTGCACTCTTTCTTTTCAGATGCCTTCGATATATATCGGGCCACAGGCCGGGCCACCTGGGCCTTCCCGAGGAGCTGGGCCATCTAGGCCTTCTCGAGGAGCTGGGAGAGGGGAGTCGTCTCGCAGACGAGGCGGACGCAGAGCGCATGTCATAGAGGAGGAGTCCAGCGAGGAGGAGAAGTCCGCGCATCCTCAGTCAGAGACATCCGCAGGCAGAGAGGAGGACTCTGAGTCCGGTTCTGAGGATAGAGGTGATGCCGAGGAGGGTTCTGAGGACAGCAGCTCCGGTTCAGATGATGGTGCTGGTGGAGATGGTGCTGGGACTTCTCAGCCGAAGAGGACAAAGAGAGCCTCTTATTCTTGCACTTGAGAGCACAGATGTTCCTGCTTTATTTGCCTTTTTTACTAGTAGTTGTAGCACATTGTACATTATTAGGCAGTTTTATTTTCTGTAAAACTTGTACCCTTGTCGTAAAATGTTGTAACAATGGAAACATGATGGAATGAAACAGCTTTTGTTCAAAAAGTGTTGTATTTTATGTTCTTAGCATCGCATCGCATCATTTTGCACAAAAATGAGATTGAATGGAATTTGTGCATTGAAAATTGCCAAGTCAGGTAGTGAACCGACGCAACAAACCAAACAACTCAACTTACTAAGAAACAACGGAACCTTAGCAAGTTTACAACTCGATAAAAAAGATACAACAAAGTTGATTAAACTTACAACTCGATAAGCAAGACACAACAATGTTGATTAAACAAAGAGTAACAACTCGATACACAAAACTAGTCAACCCGACAAAACTTAACGACTTGGTAAGCTTAACAACTCGATAAACAAAACAACAACTCAATAAACAAAACAACAACTTGATAAGCAGGACTTAACAACAACTCGATAAACAAATGCATTCCGGACGATCTGGGTGACGGAACGCATCCGAAACAGAGGAAAACTTGCACCCTCAACACCTCCAATGCATGGAAATGCTAGGAACCTTCATTCAGAGGCTAGGACAAGACCAAAGCCACCCTCCTCTCCATGGCCGACCACCTAAGGGAGCTGGCCGACCAGCTTTTTGCATTGAAGGGGGGAGGGGTGGTCGGCTTACCAGAAAAGGTGGTCGACCGACCACCTAGCTTGGCCACCACCAAATTTTCGACACGTGTCCCCCGAACAGTGCCTTATCCTCTTTAAAAGCTCCAGCCTTGTGGTTCATTCATTTCATCTCAGTTTTGCATCAAAATGGAGGCATTTCTCACCCAGAATCTCACAGCTTGGATCGCTTCTCTAGATGGCTCAGAAAAGTTGAACTTCCGGGGCTTCGGCTTGAATGCACTATTCACGCTGCATCTTCCTTTCCTCCATGCTGCGGCGAGGTTTTGGAATCCGGTAACACACGTCTTTAGCTTCAGCGGGCAAGAGATGTGTCCTACTTTTGAAGATTTCCAAGCTTTGATGGAGTTCGAGCGCAACGAGGAAATCTTGCCTCAACTCTGATTTGGCCACGTCCAAGCCCTAAGGCAAATGTGTGGCCTCACTTTGCATGACGCTCGATCATTGATTCATGACGGGAAGCTAGACATCCCAAGCTTGGTTTACCGGTTTTCTGATGCTGGTAACCGCGGCGACCATCATTGGCAGGGCTATCGGCGACACGCGCTTTGCCTATGCTTGCTATCTCATTTCTTGCTTGCCCCGGGCTCCGGTGGATTCAGTGTTCGGTTGATCGAGGTTGCCCAAGGTTTGAAGGAGGGCAAGAGCTGCATTGCCATGACATTGGCTGAAACATTGATGGGCTTAGACGCTTTTCCTCTTCGGGAGACGGCTAGGCTTGCGGGGAGCCCACTACTATTGCAGGTAATGTTTCCCACCCAATCTCACATATGTATTGCTCACATCGCTCGGCCTTCAGGCTCGGTTTTTCTCACAAAAACCCTTTTCTTACTTTTCTCTCATCGTACATCTCTCTATTTTTTATTCTCTCATTTTTCATCCCTCCCCAGGTGTGGTTGATGGACAAGTTACAGACTGTGGAGTCTTGCCCTGCATACTCAGCTCGCGGCTACTTCTTCCGACAACGTCTGGTCGATGCCCTGGACGAAGGGTGGTGGTACAACTGGATGTATAGTTTGTCTGCAAACCGCATCGCTTGGCGCTGCCCTTGGCTCAATCTGCCGGCAATGAGCTACAACATGACCCGTCAGCCTGGGATTCAATTGATTGGCATGACACACTGTGTCTTTTATTTTCCGTTTCGGTTCCAACGCCAGTTCGGACATGATCAGACGTGCCTGCCAGAGGAGATAGAGTACCCTGCTGCATTCCCAGTCCGAGGCACGCAGCTTGCTCGGTATGCCACAGCATGGAGGACTAGAGAGCTCCTGGCCCCCACTCCCACTTTCAGTTGCATTTTGTCTGATGAGTGCTTGGATTGGCTCAATGAAGAGGCACAGGAAGGGCCCACTTTGGCATCAGAAGCTTCGACCAGCTCTGGGAGGGGGCTCAGGAACACCTGACTTATCTATGCCCCGAATTTATTGCTTTATTTAGTACTTTCAAGTTTTCTTCATGATTGTAATAAAAAAGCAACTTCAATTTGTAAGCGAGAGCATAAGAACTTTGTATTGAAATCAATGAAATTGAAGGTTGTTGGTATTGAAAATTTTTCGCTTTGGTCCAAAAATGGTCTAAGTTGTAAAAAGATTAATTTGAACAAAGTCAACTTTTATTAAAACTTTTCAAAACCATTTTCGATATGGATCAGAACTGGACATGCCTGAAATCTGTCACTGAGATGCACAACCCTGGACCCTAGCAACTGGAAAGTTACCCCTAGTCTGAATAGTACCGCAGCACTGCACAGCAACGGAAAGTTGCCCCTAGTCTGAAAAGCATTGTACCGAAGATCATAACCGAACCCTTGAATGCTGAATAGACAAAGATGACCGAGATGATCAAATGGACAAAGTTGATCGGGGAAAAGTTTATGGCTGAACTTCAGGATGAAGTTGCCTACGTATCCCAAAGATGGGAATCAAGCCTTACGTAGTTCAGGCTCGGGTTCACTCGAATATTTTTACTCTCCTTTTACGCTCTAAATTTTGCCAAGGCCGCCCTTTGCGGGTTTTCAACCTTGCGAGCTCAGTTTTTATCATTTCAAATTTTTTGTGCTCTGACTTTTGCCCAGGTCGCCCTTTCGGGTTTTTGGCCTAGTGAGCCTCTCAAGGGTAATATTTCTTCAACTTGTCCATATTGATCGGTTGGGAGAACTCTAGGCAATCTAGGTCCATCAGAACCACAGCCCCACCTGACCAGATAGACTTAATGATGTAGGGACCAGTCCAATTGGGTCTGAACTTGCCCCTTGGGTCGTGGATGGGAGCTCGATTGTCTTTGAGCACCAAATCTCCTTCCTTTAAATTCCTGGACTTAACTTTCTTGTTGAAAGCCCTGGCAATTCTGCGCTGATAACCCTGAACATGGTACAGTGCTTTCAGTCTGTGCTCGTCAAAGAGCATGAGTTCTTCAAATCTGCTCTGCTGCCAATCTGTTTCGGCTATCTGACACTCAGCCAGTACTCTCAAAGACGGCACTTCAATCTCGATAGGTAGAACGGCCTCCATCCCATAAACTAACGAATACGGAGTCGCCCCAGTAGACGTTCTAATTGAAGTCCGATAACCCCATAGAGCAAACGGCAGCTTATCTGGCCAATCTCGATAGGTTTCCACCATCTTCTGCAATATGTGTTTGATATTCTTGTTGGCGGCCTCGACCGCTCCATTGGTCTGCGGCCGATAGGTGGACGACTTATGAAAAGCCACATTGTATTTTTCCAACAAATCAATCACTTCCTTCTTGAAGTGGAAATCGTTATCTGAAATGACCTCGTTTGGGACCCCATAACGACAGATGATGTTGTTTCTGATAAATTTTGCAACGTGCGACGCCTTCAACACCGCATAAGATTGGGCCTCAACCCACTTTGTGAAATAATCTATCGCGACCAGGATGAACTCATGCCCATTCGACCCCTTTGGAGTGATAGCCCCAATCACATCGATTCCCCAAACTGAAAATGGCCATGGCGAAGTCATATTGTATAGCTTCGACGGCGGGATGTTCATGCGATTTGCATGGATCTGACATTTGTGGCATCGTCGAACAAAGCCGATACAATCCTCCTCCATGGTGGACCAGTAGTAACCCTGTCTAAGGATCTTCCGAGCTAACATTACCCCGTTCATATGCGCACCGCATTCCCCTCCATGGATGGCCTCCATCAGGCGTTTTGATTCTTCAGTTTCTACGCAGAGCTTATGCATTCCCAGATGACCTCTCTTATACAATTTACCTCCGCAGATGATGAACTGAACGGCCATTCTTCTGATTGCCCTTTTGTCCTTGGCATTTGCCCCTGGTGGATACGCCTCTTTCTCCAAGAAATTCCAAATATCGTAATACCAGGGGTTCTCATCTTGAACCTCATCTATAGCAGCAATCAACTCGTAAGCCGGCACAAATTTTTGGTCAATGATGACTAGACGCATCCGGACTCCGAACGGGATGTCTATTATGGAAGATAGAGTTGCTAGTGAATCTGCGAACCTGTTGTTCTCTCTTAACAGATGAGTAAAGTTTAACTTCTCAAACCGAGGAATTAGCAAGTCCAAGGTCTGGTGATACATAATCATCTTTTCTTCTTTGACTTTCCAATCTCCTTTCGCTTGAGATACGACAAGGTTCGAGTCGCCGATGATGTCCAACCGTTTTGCCCCTAGTTCTAAGGTTGCTTCTAGACCGGCAATGCATACCTCATATTCTTCTTCGTTGTTCGAGACTTTGAACCGGAATTTGAATGCTAGAGGGATACGGGAGTTGTCAGGTGCTATCAGCAACACTTCTATTCCACACCCGTATTGGTTTGATGCTCCGTCAAAGTACATCATCCAAAACTCGTCGTCAATATGCAAAATGGCCTCATCTGGGAATAAGTACTCAACTGCTTCACCCCCTTCCACTGGATGATCGGCTAAGAATTCTGCTACTGCTCTTCCCTTGACTGACTTGCACGTGACATATTTCAGATCGAATTCGGAAAGCAACAGCAACCAACGAGCTAGCCTACCCGTAAGCGCCGGTTTCTCGAATAGATATTTGATGGGATCTAATCTTGAAACCAGCATTACAGAGTGAGCTAACAGGTAGTGCCGCAGCTTCTTGGTAGCCCATACCAAGGCTAAGCAAGCCTTTTCCAACGGTGTGTAGCGAGTCTCATACTCCAGCATCTTCTTGCTTAGATAGTAGATGGCTCTCTCCACTTTGTCGTCTAATTCTTTCGCGAGCATGCAGCCCCTTCTAGTCTCAGTTACTGAAAGATACAAAATCAACGGTCTCCCCGGCTCTGGCGGTGACAACACGGGCGGGTTCTGTAAGTATTCCTTAATCTGTTCAAAAGCAGCTTGGCATCGACCGTCCCATTGGAATTTCTTTCCTTTCTTCAAGAGGCCAAAGAGTGGTTCACAAGTCAAGGTTAATTTTGAGATAAACCGTCTTATGAATTGCACTTTACCCAGAAAGCCTCGCACCTCCTTTTTAGTCCTTGGTGGTGGCATTTCTGAGATGGCCTTGATTTTGGAAGGGTCGACTTCGATACCTCTCTGTGTAATCAGAAACCCCAACATTTTCCCTGCTGTAACACCGAATGTACACTTCTGAGGATTCAGCCGCAACCGAAATTCTCTGATCCTTTGAAAGAACTTTTGCAAGGCGGTGTAGTGGCCCTCTCTTTCTTTGGACTTGACAATCATGTCGTCCACATACACCTCAACCTCTTTGTGGATCATGTCATGCAGTATTGTGGTCGCGGCCCGTTGATATGTAGCTCCAACATTCTTCAACCCAAATGGCATCACTCTGTAGCAGTATGTCCCCCACGGGGTGGTGAAAGCAGTCTTCTCCCGGTCTTCAGGTGCCATCACTATCTGATTGTAGCCCGAGAAGCCATCCATGAACGAAAGCAAAGCATGCCCCGCTGTGAAGTCCACTAACTCATCAATATGCGGCAAGGGAAAGTCATCCTTCGGACTGGCTCTGTTCAAATCCCTGAAATCCACGCATACCCGGATCCTGTCATCCTTCTTCGGCACTGGAACAATGTTGGCCAACCAAGTCGGGTATTCGGATACCAGCAGGAACCCTGCATCAATTTGCTTGGTGACCTCTTCTTTAATCTTGAGGGCCTAGTCCGGGCAGATCTTTCTGAGTTTTTTTTTAACGGGTCGGGCCTCGGGGTCAAGAGGGATCTGGTGCTGTACAATCTCAGGATCGATTCCAGGCATGTCTTCATAGGACCACACGAAAACATCTTTGAAATTTTTTAATAAAGCGACTAAGTGCTCGCGTTCTTCCGAAGACAACGTAGACCCAATCTAGACCTGCCGCGGGTCCTCCTCAGTACCAATATTCACGGTAGTGATTTCATCCATTAAGGGCTTAACAAATCTTTCCTGCTCTTGTTCAATTAAGCGTTGCAAAACCAGAGGAATTTCTTCCTCGTCGTTTTCATCAAAATTTTGAAAGTTTGAGTTAATGCAATAAATCAAGGGCACAGAAAAGTACTCAGAAACCACAGCTACATCATTCTCATTAAGCACATCCAAACCGTCCGATTCTTCGGTTACAACAGACTCAAAAGAGAAAGAAAAAGACGACCTAGACAGGACTGTGGTATCCGGATTATCACCCCCTAGAATACCGGACTCAGACTCAGTCGAGCTGGAACCTGATTCCGACTCAATAGATTCAGAGGAATCAGATTCCGGCTCACTACCTGACCCAGTGCTGCTTGACAAAAATCCCTCTTCATACTGCCAAATGAGAGAGGGTGCGATAGATGCATCCAAAATGTTTGCTGGTAGGCCTACAGTCGTTTCATTCCCGATCACGCATACCGAGAAGTTATCCCCCAAGCACTTCTGTTCGATCAGAGGATCTGAAAGTAGACACGCCAGCGCTACCCCCATTTCACTTTCAGCGTCCTCAGACTCCACTTTCTTGCTCTGCTTAGCCTCAGCTAATGGGTCCGTCTGCTTTTCAGCAACATCTTCCCTGGATAACTGTAGGTCAAAGAAAATCTCAAAACCTAGCACGCGCTTCCTCTCAGCGTTTAGCCACGGCTCTGGGAAACCACAAAACGGAAAGTCCTCCCCCTCCCAGACGAAGCGTCCGTTTAGGGTACCCTGAATGGGCCGGTGCATTAAGTCAAAAAGCTTCCCCGCCTTCTTCACTCTGGCTCTCCCAGCCATCTCCTTACCCTTCCTTATCCAATCTTCTTTGGTGGGTAGATAACCCAAGCCAAAGGTGTGTGGGTTGTGTGGCACTTCGGCCAACGCTGCAACGCCCTTCCGGCCGCTCTTTCCTAATCCCATCCCAGGGATGTGTTGAAGCTTGTTCATGAGGTATACTGATTGAGCACTGATATACAACCCCTCATTAACAGCCATAATGTTCTGCACGACCCGGGCCTCAGCCAGGGTAAAACCCGACATGAACACATCCTCCATACCGTGCTCAATTTCCAAAACTGGCGTAGATACTTCCGACGGTGGATGGATCGATGAATTCCCAAAAACAATGGCTACTCCCTTCCCATGGGGGTATTTCACCATCTGATGCAAGGTGGACGAAACTGCCTTTACTTGGTGCAACCACGGCTGCCCTAAAAGCATGTTGAAAGTTGCAGGAACTTCTAGGACGTGGAAGTCTATTTCATGCTGTCCCGGTCCAACCTTGGTCTGAATTTTCACTGTCCCCATGACTTCTCTGCTCGTGTTGTCATATGCCCGAATCACCTGGGCTGTCGGCGCAAAGTCCGCGGTCTTTAAACCGATTGTATACGCTGTCCTTGCCGGGCAGACATTGATGGCGGATCCGGTATCGACAAGAACCACTGGAATCCATTTGTTTCTACACTCCACAGAGATATAGAGTGGCTTGTTGTGATTCGCATCCTCAGGTGGCAATTCCTTATCGGAGAAAGTCAACATCGGGGTAGCCCCTCTCGGAAAAACTAAGCCCACCAGCTGTTCGGACGTGGTGTCTATTGAGAGCTTGGCCTTGTCCATGGCCGATAAGACAGCTTCTCGATGCACTCGCAACGCCATAAGCAATCCCCAGATGGAGATGTCTGCCTGTATCTTTTTCAACTGCTTCAGTACAGCTTCTTCTTCGAGTTGCTTCTCTTTCTGTTTCTCTGCTTCCTTATCTTTCCCAGATGCCTCTGGTTGATCTAGATGTGGGGGCTTGAAATACCGCTCGCTTCTAGTCATATGATCGACTTCGCCGATGTACCAGGTATCGTCTGGCTGGTTGTTCCCCCAATCCTCATCTGTGTGGGCAAGACATAAATCATCGTCTTCCCACCACATTCCGTCGGCAGCCCAAAGACACCTGTCTGGCTCCGGTACCATTGTACTCGCAGTACTCTCCGTCCACATGCTCGCAGCATTCTCTGTCTTCGCGCACACAGCATTCTCAGTCCCCTCAGGGCCCTTAGCTTTCCTGATTCTCTCAGAATCCTCAAACCTTTCTTGCTCCAACTGTGTCAGTACAGCTGGCTGTTCAACACTTCCTGCATCCACAATGCCCAAGTCCTTAGCGAAATTCTTAGCACCGGCGCTCTCTGGCGATTCATTCTGATTTCCGGCCCTTCCGGCCACAACTAATATTCCTGCCCCTGCCGGGCCCCGTTCCAACTGAGCTTCGTCGGTAACATCTGGTAAGTCATCAAGCCACCCAGTTACCTCTGCTGACTCCCCAAAATCTGACCAGTTGACCACTATGTCCTCTGGGTCTTGTTCATTGAAAAATTGGAGGTTAGCAAAGTCCTCCTCCACGGCTGCCAGGTCAACTGTCCTCTGACCAGACTCACTCCCCTGTAACATGCAAAACTCTGCCCCTGCCGGCAATTCAAAGTTCAACCCAACCTGGCCCACTGATAGAATGTAGTCGCTTGGATTGTATACCCCTTCAGCAAAACTCCCGGATTCCTCAAACTCTGGCTCAACAATCCCATTTTCCCCTGAAATCTCCCCTGTTCTGTCTTCGACAGCCACCACCGATGGTTCAGGTTGGGTTCTGGAGATGTCTAACATGCACAAGTCAGTGCAGTCAGGAAGAAGCACCTCCGGCTTGGGTAGGTGAGTTGGGGTAATGTATATGCTGGGATCGTAAGACACGACCCCAGTCTGGATAAAGTTGATTCTTTTGGGAGGTGGAGCTTGGTTGTGTTGTGGGAGAGGGTTTGTTGTGACATTGGGTCTTTCGGAAGGCACAATCACCTGCTTGTCAACGAGATCCTGAATCTCGTGACGCAATCGGTAGCATTGGTCGGTGTCATGACCGTGCTGCTGGTGATACGCGCAGTATTTTGTGGGGTTGTGAGAAGGAGGGAGTGGATTTGGCAATGGCCTCGGCTCCAGGGGCTTTAAGTGCCCTTTCCTGATTAATACCCCTAGAGCCTTGGACAGGGGCATATATAAAGGCGTGAAGATTCTTTGGCCTCTAGGTTGGAATTTGGTGGTTTGTGTGTTGCTTCCGAACGCGCGGGAGAAAGGTGTAGCTGCCATGGGTTTTGGAGGGGGAATGGTGGTGACCATGCTTACCTCCGAAGCTCTATCGTTTGCGGCATTGCTAGTGCCTGTATTGCTGTTGCGGTTGAAGGTTCTTCGGGGTTGCTCTCTGTCTTGGTCAATCAGACCTTGTTTCATAGCATCCTCTATTTGTACCCCCATCTCGTGCAAATCTGAAAAGGTAGGGAAGGGGAGCACAATCATTTTCTGCATCAGTTTTGGCTGGAGATTGCGCACAATCATCCGAATTTGGTCCTTATCGGTGGGCCTTAGGGTCATCATTGAGGCCTTCGCCCTCCACCGGGCTACAAAATCCAAGAAGCTCTCCTTAGGCTCCTGCCTTGTTGTTTCAAGATCACGGGTTGTAATCTCAATTTGAGTGTTATAGGAGTACTGCGTAATGAAGGCCTCGGCCATCTCATCCCAGTTTCGCTTAACATCATCCTCTAATTTCGCATACCAGATAGCAGCCACACCTGACAAGGTCCGGCCGAATAGTGAAAGCTTCTGCGGTCTAGTGAGGCCCATCGGTCGCAGTATATCTGAGAACAACCGAAGATGGACCATGGGATCGCCGGATTCGTCGAAGCGGTCTATTTGTGGCATTTTGAACCTATCTGGCAGCGTCACAGCCACATCGGTATATCCATCCTCGATGTCTGGAATGGACTTCACCCCCTGTGATTTCTTGAACAGCTTCTCGAGTTTGCTCAACTTTAATGCGGTATGGTCCACCTCGAACTCAAAGAGAGAGTCCGGTTGATTGACAGGCATAGGTGCCTTAGATAGTTGTGGTAGAATCGGGGGCAGAGCCGGCCCTATTGGGATGTCCGTATCTGCCTGGACATTTGGTGCCTCTCCGGGCGCTGGGATTCCTGGTGGGGGAGGGACTTGTTGTGAAGCAGATGCCCCGGTTTGTTGTTGCAGCCTGGCAATTAACTTTGCCTGCTGGGCCATTATCTCGGCCTGTTGCTTGGCAAACTCATCCTGGCGAACAACGTCTTGCTGCATGGCTCTCATGGTTTCCTGCATCTGACGCATCATTTCCTCAACTCCTGGTGTTCCTGACATACTGCTCTGATCTGTTTGAACTACTGGCAGGTCTATCTCTATAGCAACAATTGGGATCTCGACCCGATTGTCCACTGATGGGGTAATCCACTGCTCTGGCAACCTCTGCTCAGACACACTGCGCTTTCTCGGCCTCCGTCTAATAACCGGGGATAGGGAATGATACACTGGTTGTCCGTCGACCAAATCCTCAGATCGATGGAGTCGGCGACCTCTTGTCCAGAGTGCTTGGGGAATATCTGCTTGGTCTAAAGCAATTGTGCTAAACTACCCTAGCAAAAAAAAGATAAATAAAGCAATAAGGAAATAAACGAGCAGACAAACGGACAGCATAACGGCTTAAAATAAACACAAAACGCACAGTTGGGTATCACAACACACAGTTTATAAGCTGAAATACACTGTTCTCAAACACTGGTCATTATTCCCAAATTACTGTCCCCAAAACTGAATCCGATACCCGCAGATAACTGATTCTGAAAATGCTGAACTGGTGCTCACAGGCCTGATACCCAAAAGATTGAACTGGTGCCCGCAGGCCTGATGCCCAAACTTGTAAACTGATACATGCATTCCTATAGAGACGCACTCTAAAAGCACATAGCAGACAAGTGAGAGCCAAAACACCCCTATGTTGGGGTAAGGTTTCTTTGTCCTATTTTGTCAGGAGCTAGGGGTTCACTACACACGCAGCGGTTCCAAACAACCTATAATCGGGTAAGCAACCTGTCCTAGCTTGGAATGGTCACTATGGATTCCGAATATGCACTAGGTCGAATGGTCAAAAAGGGTGCCCCGGTAACAACCGGGGTTTGTGTTCCCGTCGTGGCAGAGCCCGCAACCAATCAGCCTTATGGCACGCTTCTCGAAGCGAGCCTCCAGCAAACCGTTCAAGAATAGCATACGGCAAACACGGTGTCCTAGGCACACTAATGCAAATGCAATGCAAAGAAACACATAAGTGTAATCAAAACAAGATATCATGAGTTCGAGTCAAGTTCTCTAAATCTCCAGCAGAGTCGCCAGAAACTGTAGACATCCCCGAACGTCCCGAGAGGGAATCCCGTTTTGTTCATTGGGCTCACTACAGTTCAGGACTCAATGTCACGGTCCTGTATCTAATCTCGCAGAGTGCAATGCAAGACCGATGAATCATCAAAGAGTCCAAATCCGGCAAATCGTTTTTGAAAACAGATTTTTTGAAAGAAGTGCCAAACATGGACTGCTTTGCCAGATACAGAGTCGCCACCTAAATATTTATTTTGGGAAAATTTAGGAAACCCTGACTCGTTGCCTAAGGCCACGTGTCCGTCATCACCAAAGTTGCCTCGGCTCGGGAACTTGGGTATGATTGGGGAAGGTCACTTCGTGAGCACCCCCGCTCGCCCGATCAAAGATCGGCCTCTACTAACCATGATATCGAGTTTTGAAAACATTATGCGTTCTTATTCCGGTTATTAGCCTAGAATTACTATGTGATGCGCACAGCATACAAGTATAGACTGGGTCGCCTGAATTGGAACAAAACATTTCATGTTTGTTTTTGAAAGTGGTTTGATGGTGCTACCCGCAAGTAGGCTAAGACGTGGATTTGCCACCCTCAGGTGGGCTTAGAAAACATGGATGATTTGCCACTATCTAGTGGGCTTAAAACTCACAGTCAATGCATTGTTCCAATTCGGATAACCCAACCTTCACCCACAGGCATTCAGGCAGGTATATCACATAAGCACATAGCCTCATGGTAAACATGCTATCATGGCAGTCACTCACACGCATGCAAGGATGCTAAATCATAAACACTTACCGAGTACTCCAAGCCAAAACAGAAGCTATGTTAGAAATCAATGCATGATCCTAACTATGCTGAAATGCCTAATGCAACACATGCAAAATGCAACTAAAAATAGGCTCGGCTATTCTAAGATGGCATGTGAAATGCTACAACTAACAAGTATTCAACTCGGAATTGAAATACAATGCAGTTAGTATGATGCGCCGAGCCCGGTGCATGCAATACAAATGAATGAATGCAAACATGCGAGCATAAGTATGCTAATTGAAACATGCCCTAAACTAACCATCATAAGCTGGTAAATAAAAGGGAGAAAGACGTGGGGTTGGAAAACATTCATCACACGCACGCACACTTATTACAGAATTGCCCTCGCGCAGAGGGTCCGAATAAATAATGTACAGTCCAAATAAGTAATACAGTCCGAATAAATACAAAACCCTAATTAATTAACAAATTAACTAGGAAAGCAGGTAAATTAGCATGCAAATCCATGGACCGCCTCAGCTCTGTTCCGAATGATGAATGATGCATGCTTAAGTTGCCTGACGCGAAAATCCATTGCGATGCCCTGATTCGCCTCTGTTTGCAATTAATGCCGAAATGCTGTGTAAGGCTTTAGAAAGCTACTGATTTCTGATTTGCTGCAACAGAGAGCAAGAAAGGGACATGGCAAAGTATTTTCATATATGTATGCATGACTACTCTTCAGGGAGTGTAGTCCTCGATTCTCGTGCCACCAATCACGCATCTCGATGCATGATGGCCGAGGAGTCGATTTGCACGACTCGATGTGAAATGAATGCACATGAAAACACAACAAGACCTAAACTCCATCATGGGTAATCCGGAGTGTCGGTGACTGGGAATTGAGACACGTTTCGTCACTCGGAGTACGAAACGTCCCTCGTTTCCCGTGTTAGGGCTAACTCCTATCCCAAACACAATGCAATGAGATGGCATACACAATGCGACTAACATGCAACCTAGCACACGTAATGTTGTATTTTCATGTGCATTCATTTCATGCAATGAGATGGCATACACAATGCGACTAACATGCAACCTAACATCCAAAGAGCGTGGAATCCTTCGCTCGAGCGTGGAAAACAAAATCTGGGTTTTCCAGATTTGCCTCCAAAGCTCAAACCAAGAATTCAACACCTCAAAACTCAACCTCTTGGGCCCATTTTCTGGAAAACACTTGGACACCAACAATATGACATGTTTTGAAGATCAATCGATAAAATCAAGGCCCAAAAGTGAGACAATTGAATACAATTTCAACTCAAAATTCAAGAACATGAAGAACAATGCAAAAATCATACATGCATGAGTTCCCATGAACTCTAATGTTTCAAAACATGACCAAATGAAAATTTTAGCTCAAGAACATGGTGAATTCATGGACTACATTCAAAATATGAACATGCATGTGGAAATTCATGAAGAACAACCTCAAAATGCAAGAATATGTACATGCATGCATGAATTACTCAACTCAACTCTTAAATTAATTCTTGACATTAATCTCCAAATTTCCATGAATCATGCAAGACACAACTTCAATTTCACAATTGAGAGGATGGATTCCTTACCTTAAGTCTTGAATTCTAAGTGTAGAGGTCAAATTATGCTATTTCTTCTAGTTCTCCAAGCTAATTCTAGATGAATCAATCTTGTTCTCCTACTCTCCCTCTCTCATACGGTTTGGGTCTCTAAGAACATGCCTGAAGAATGATGTATGAAGGTGCTAAACAAGTTTGTAATGGTGTCCCACTAAATGGCAATTTGGTAATAACCTATATTCCACTAAACTAGCATTATTTAATCTAATTTAATCATTCCAAATCAAATTTACATTAAAACCGTCATAAAATCACATAAATTCTAATTAACATAAAATACCAATCGATTTCTGATTCGGTCGCCGATAGGACCTTCAATTCGCAATTCAAAGATAAAACATGAACAGATCATTTAATGACTAACAGATAGAAATGCATTTAAAACAGTATACTCATGCAATCAGTTCAAAATTTCAATATGATCCATTACTTGTCATGCTTAATCATAGATTAGCACTAATCATAGGTGAGGGTTGTCACAGGATCAGATCAAGAAAACACAATACTAAAGTAACCCAAACACAGTACTGTTAATTGTAATTGAGACTTTTTCTAATAAATATCATTTAGCATAGAAAGAAGCACAAAATATGGACAAAGCCATAGCTCATTTCCCCCCCCCCTCCTACCACTTAGGTGACTCAAACTCAATATCTGCACCAGTAATATTAGTTGGTTATATCATGGTATGAATTGCAATGTACTTCATCAATTAAATCAGGGCTTGAATCAACTAGTTAGCTATGGGTGCTAACTAGCCCAAAAGCCAATAGCTTATACTAACTATTACTATACCCTTCTAATTTAAGAAATATGCACAACCATTGAAGAATTGATTGGCAAAGTTACAAACTGGAAAAAAATTTCATTATTGAAGAATTTAAGTCCTGAAATACCTAACAAATAATTCTAGACACAGAAATGGTGTAAATTTCAATGAAGAATTACATAAATTCAACGAAGATTTAGAACCAGTGTTATTGGCAAGCTTAAACATAAATTATCTAAAAAGGAAACGACAAGAAGACTTGGTTTATCTAAAAAGCTAATTTGAACATGTGATTGTGTGAGCAAGCCCAAGGTTTAATATAAAATTACATTCCAAATGAATTATCTCTAGCACACTTAGAGAGAGCTCTGAAAGGAGATTTCCCTTCCTATTTATTTTCCGCTGCCAAGTCAGAGATGCAGGTTTTGCAGGGTCAACCTTAATCTGGAAAACAGAAAAGTATAGGAATAAGGGAAAAGAAATTCACATAAAAGGTGCCACAAGAATAAAAGTTGAATAGAATATGGGTCAAGGTAGCAAGGTAAGAACCACAATAATAAGCAAAAAAGAAAATCTTATTGTAATTGATATAAAATAATAGTTGATGAGGAATCTTTGGTGCCTTACTTGTCCTTGAGTGGTATATGAGAACCACGGACAATATCATCAAAATTTTTGACTTGTCATCCTCAAATGAATCCTAATTACAAAATGAACAAAAGACCCTTAGATATCAAAATCAATAAGGAAAAAAAAAAAAAAAAAAAAAAAGGAACAAGAAAATCATATCAACAATAATGCAAATTACCTGCAAAAGTAAAGAAAGAGATAAACTTCATTGAAACGCTAAGTAGAGTACATGCTGCTATATATATACACTTTGTATAACTGAGTTGGTTATAACCAACTATCTAACCATCTTGGTGTTTTCTATCTTTACAATTCTGTGACTTATTATACATGACAGTCGTATACATGAGGTGAGCAGCCTTGGATGCCTTGACTTGCTTTGTTTGAACAAATTGCAGCTATATCAAAGTAGGTTGTTGCTGTTGCTGTTGCATAGGCTCTTGCTGCTGCTACTGTATAGATTATTCTTGCTGCTGCTGCATAGGCTACTGAGTTTGCTTTTGCTGAAGTTGCTTTTGTTGAAGCTGCTCTGATGCCTTAGGCTTAGACTCAGCTGCTTTGGGAACATCAGGAACATATATCTTATCAACTTCAAACAAACATAATCCAAATTCAAGTAAAGTATGTCCACAAAAGCGAGCACTCTCACAAACATACCCATCTTAAATTTTTAAATTTCATCATGTCTATCAATAGTACTATCCTTAAAGATATATACGAACATCTAAAACCCAACAAAAAAATCATTATAATTTTAAGAAAAATAGTAGTTTTTACCTTGGAAGCACTTCTCTTAAACCACCCAATACATAGTCCTCCACCATTATTAGTTGACAACAGATCACATTCTCTTCATTGTATATCTCCAACACAATGACTTGAACATATGTCCCAACTCTTACATTTTCTTTATCTCCTTCACCCAATATATTCTTCAAAGATCTATATACAATCCCCTGTTGCTTTGCATACCCAAACAACCTAGTTGGCACGTACATCATCGCTGTGCATTTAACCCTTAATTTCACACCATTAATTGGAATATATAATCTCCTTTGGTTTTCCAAGGAAGCTGGTGTACAAGAAGAGGAAATTGGAATCTTAGAACTATCGTCTTTTTTTTTTCCTTACTGTTTGTTTCCTCTCCCTTGTAAACAGTCTTTTTTTTTTTTTTTTTAAACCCAAAATAATAATAAAAATAGAAAAAACACTTGGGTACTATTTTTTGCAATTGATATATAACGTTCCCTCAAAGATTAGTCTTTCAAACTTATTTTGACACATTCTATTGTTTAACATGAGTACGATTTTGGGCCTCATTCAACTTTTACTATCAAAATTTCTAGAAAGCCCAAAATATCACAAACAACATCATTGATATTTATTCGATTACTCCTCTTTTTTTTTTCTTTTTTTTTTACCTATGAACCTAGACAATCAAAAATAAATCGAGAATGGACAACAAGAATGGGTTTTATTTTATCATCTAAAATTGCACCTAAAAACAGCTCATAAACAGGTAATTAAAAAAACAATTAAATTCAATCTGGGCACTACCAAAGCTCATAAACAGATGTTAAACACATGAGCATTGTACAGTTTCATTTGAACATTTCGTCAAACACATGGTAAGCAAAAGGGTCAAAAGACAACAACAAATACAAGCATGGACGAATTTCATTTGAATATTTTTTCAGGCACATGGTGAGCAAGAGGGGTGAAAAACAACAACAATTATAAGAATAGACCAAACAACAGTAATACATACACTACTATCAACAACAACAACAACAACCAAAAAAAAAATCCTAATAAACTACATGAACTAGAGTGAAATGGGGAAATCTTCATTCTAGCTAAAAAAAAACCTAATAAAATACATGTTTCTTCAATCATTTTATAGAAACCCATTTCAATCATTGGTTCATTGATTTTACATAAATCAAAACCTTACACCATAAATAAAAATAAATAAATAAAAAACCTAGAGGTAGAGTGAAATGGGGAAACAAAGAAAGATAGACAGAAAAGCAGAGCCGAGAGGAAGAGAGATAGAGATGGAGAGAGGAAGAGAAAAACCTCAATGTTGAAGCGATGTAATGCGAAACAAGACGAGGAGCTGCAAGGCGAGCGACGACGATGACGGTGGCGGTGTACGACGGTAGAAGATTGACGGTGAACGATGGTGGAAGATCAACGGTGAGCGATGGGAGGTAAAGTAATGGTGAGTCGTCCATGAGAGAGAGAGAGAGCAAGAGTCAAGAGTCTGGTTTTTGTTTGGATGGCTTGATAAGGAATTTCTTCCAATCTGAAAAAGTTTCCCACCAAAAATTTTGTTATTAATGCCGACCAAACAAAATTTTAGTCTCCAGTTGTAGTATTTTTGGTAGGGGTGAGTAGCAAAGTTACCAATCCGCCCAAACTGACCGAACCGATCCGTTGCATTTTGGACGAATGTATGATGACGAGCGGACGGTTGCGGATTGATTTTTTCCAATTCGCCTAGTTTTGGACGGATGGTGGATTTGAGATTCTTTTGGCTGCAACCAAACCGCCAAACTGCGAGCACCCCTATTAATTTGTAAGACTTTGTGTTTTCAATTTGTTTAGATATTTTGTTTATGTTTTCAATTGAAAAAGAGTTTAAATGTTCTGTTGAAATGAGTTTTCAACTTGAATATATTTTTGGGTTTTTAAATCTAACTCTAAAAATAATAAATAAAAAAGATGATATATACTGGTTGATTTTTGTTTTCAAAAACAGAAATAGATGTAACAATACAGAGGCATACAATCTCTACTACTACTTTGTTCATGGTTTTGATGGTTTGAATTGTTTTTATATTTTAAGAACCACGAATTGTAACACTTTATATAGATGAGGCATGCTGTGATTGTAATATGTAAATGAGACATACAGTGATTGTAATATTCTAAAGTTTCAAACTTTCTTTCTTTGAATGAGGCATGCAGTGATTGTAATACTTTTTTAAATCATTGATGTAATACTTTTTTTTTTTTTTTAGGAAGTGCACAAGTTGAATTATGTTGAAAATTTATAAAATTTTAAACCGCCAAACCGATTTGCATCCATCTGCCAATCTGCTCAATCCACATCCGCCGGATTGGCGGACGGATGCGGATTATTTTCTCCAATCCGCCAATCTGCCGGATGGATGGTGGATTAGATGTTCCGTTGCCGCAACCGACCCACGCCCACCCCTAATTTTTGGCCACTAGAGGTAATTTCGTCACTGAAAATAAATATTCACTGACTAAATTTTTCATCGCTAAAAATAAAAGTAAAATTTATACTTTTTATTTAGTGACTAAATTATTATAGTAGGCAAAAATAACTTTATAGTGACTAAAAATTTTTTAGTCACCAAAAATGAACGTTTGCCGACCAAAACTTTGGTCGCCAAGTTTAATACCAAACATTATGTTAACTTTTTGGCGACTAAATTTATTTTAGTAGCCAAAACCTTGTATACCAAGACTAACAAAAAATTTAGTAGCCTAAAACATGATCTAATGCCGACTAAAATAATTTTTAGTCGCCTATTGTGTGATTTTTAACGACTAATTTTTTTTTTAGTCACCAATAATTAAGATACAGCTACTAAAAAAATTAGTAGCTAAAAACCATTTTCAATGCCGACAAATGTAATTTTTAGTCACCTATTCTACTACTTTTGGCGACTAAAAAAAGTTTAGTCGCCAAATTTAATCGCCAAAAGTGTAAATTGTTGTAGTGTGTAGCTGGGTGAGGGTTGGGTTAGGTTTACGGTTAGGGTTTAAGAGGTTATGATAGAATAGATTTGTAATTAAAAAAATATATACAAAGAGACAAAGTTTCAAAAGTATATTAAAAAAGAAGAAATTGCAATTCAGCCTATATTTCCAAAATAAATTCTAAATTAATTTTAAAATTGATCAAATTTAATAATTAAAATTTTAAATTTTTCCACTACTGCTTAATTTTTTTTTATTATTTTTTATCTTCCACTAGTTCACAATTTCTCCTTTAAAAAAAAAGGGATTACTTGTCAGTGATGGCAGGAAATAAAACTATTAGAAAACAGTGGGGTACTTTTCAAAAATTTCACTTTAGTGGAGTTTAGGAAAATTACGAAAATGTTTAAGTGCTCGAATGAAAGGGCTCGAAAATGGCTCGATTTCGGAGAGGGAGAGGGAGAGGGAGAGGGAGAGAAAGAGAGAAGCAGCCTAGCCCCGCCGTGCTCGCCGCCGTGTTCGTCGCTGCTCGCCCGCCGTGCTCGCCGCCGTGCTCGTCGCTGCTCGCCCGCCGTGCTCGCCGCCATGCTCGTCGCTGCTCGTCCGCCGAGCTCGTCGCCTCAGACAGTCGCCTCGCCTCGCCGCCACCGCCTCACCCCGCCTCCTCCTCCAGCCGATTTATGGCCCCCTCCCCTCCCTCCTCCTCCTCCTCCTCCTCCTCCTCCTCCTCCTCTTCTTCTCCCTTCGTTCTGCAACCAAAACCAGGCCAGAAAGAAAGAAAAAAAAAAAAAAAAAAAAAAATTGACACCAAAACGACGTCGTTTTGGTGTCGAGCCGCGGTTCGAGCCACGTGATTCGAGCTACCTAGCATGGTCGGGAAAATTATTACAAAGCATGTGTTTGAAAAATCTCCACCTTATCAATAATAAATAATCCAGACTTATAAGACTTTGTTTGGTATGCGGGTTGCGTTAGATTGAAATTAAATTAATCAGTAAAAGACAAAATAAATTAAAATTTTAATAAGATAACATGTTACATGTAAATTATAATTATTTTATTTTTCACTAATGAAAGTCAAAAAAATCACCACAAACAAAAAGTCAACTAAAAAAGTTTTTGCCAATTTTGGGTGGGTAGTTATACAATAAAAATTAAATTTGTGCAGTGTGAGATCCATATGTATGATAAATTTGAACTACAACATAATAATTTTAGATAATTTCTAAATAGTTAAATCTAGAGTTATAGTATTACTATTATCTTATTATTGGGTAAATTAGATTGACTTTTGTTCTAACAAAAACAATAGATTTTATAATTTTTGTACAATTATTGACTCTCCATTTTAGCATTGCTAAATGGATATAAGGGTTAAAAAAATATACATTTTAATGTGAAAAAGATAATAATATTATATTTTTATTCATATAACTAATAAATTATTGATGAAAAATAAAATAAGTGTTAATAATTGGTTAGAGTTTTTCAAAAATACTTTTCAGAAAATTCTACTTTCTTGTTTTCTATATTTTTTTGTTTTTACTGAATTCTTTTAATATTTTAAGTAATTTTTTTAATTTTTAGACATATCTAACATAAATATACCTAAAAAGTACAAAATTTGTGAAATTTTTTTTTAAAAATTCACTAAATACCAAAAATATAAAAAAAAAAATACGAGAATTCAGTACATTATTTGTATTTTTATGTATTTATTAATTTTTTAAAATATTTTTTCACAATTTTTTTTACTTTTTAGATACATCTAAATAAGGTGCATTTAAAAAAGTAAAAAAAAGAATTTAATTTTTAAAAATATTCAATAAAAACAAAAACACAAAAACCAAAAAATTTAATTTTTAAATAACTTAATTTTAAAAACTCAAACCAAACACGCTTAGTAATCTGACCATTTAGTCGCCTAAGGTGCTCTTTTTCACACCTTGACCCAGCTAGTCCCATACAAGGTTCAATCAACCTCTTCAGAAACAAATCCAATCCAAACCATTATTGCATAGGTTTACACAGTCCACCGAGATGCTAAGGCCCTCCATCCATCTCCAATTTTTGCTGTAAACGGCTCCTTAGAGTTTTAGCTGATTGTGAAGTGATATATGCTCCCTCCCAATTGTGTGAATGCACAACTTATCGAACTTATTCTTGCTAATCTTGGAACTAAATAACCGTTTGAGCTGATCAAAGTATTTGTCTGCTTCTTTGATGCCCAATCTTCTGATAAACAAGAGCTTTGAGCTCTAAAGTGTCGATTAGAGAATATCAAACCCACATCAACATTCCAGGAAAAAACACACAATTTTCAATCCATAGTTGGAAACCCTAATTGCCAAAAACAGTTTTCATCTGCATAATTGAAACAATTGCAACAAAAAGATAGTCACAATTATGAATTAACAACATTTTGAAACTAGAAATAAGAAAAACCATATAGAAGTCAAGCTCAAACAACAATTGCAACGTTCTCTAGATGGTAATTATCATTCAATTACATCTACTAATTTTTTATTTTTTATTTTACCTTAAGAGACATTTGGAATAATCTAAATAAATATATTTTTTATTTTTTTACAAAAAAAACATATATATATACAAAAAAATAAATAGATGATATGATCCAAATAAATACACTTATCTAAATAAGTGCACTTATATAGTGTATGCCAAATAGCCCCTAAGACCATCTCCAACTATTCATTAATTTTTTTATCAAATTTAAATTTGGTAAAAAAATAACATTTTTCCTGCTCCAATGATTTCATCAGATTAGTACCAAATTAAGGATATCAAAAATCTTTCACTAAATTTAGGACGCCTAAGAGCTTTCATTAAATCACTATTCATAACCGTTAGATTTTTATCATCGGATGTCACTCAAATGATCATCTCTAAGCAAAAATTTGTAAAAAAAAAAAATACATTGGTCAGTTGCCTGCCCAGTCGATCGATGTTTTGATGACAGTTCAAAATTTTTCATTGAAGCATTTAATATTAAATAAAAATTTTATTCAAATTTAATAAATAAAAAAAAAACACTATTAGAGGTACTCTAATAATCTACTATTTCCAAACTAATCTTTTAAAAAAAAATAAAAAAAAAAACTCAGGAAAAAAACCTATATAGAGAGAATATGGATAGGTGTGCACAGAAAACTGGAAGCCCGACCGTCAAACGACGGCGTGGAAGACGTTATCTGTCGGCTTGTCGGTTATGTTGTCTCTCTCTTTCTGTCTATCTCTCTGTGTTGGTGCGGATATAAACGGAAATGAATTTGGCGAGAAAGGAAAGGATATGATGATATCTACGGTTCAAAGGCTGAGTCCGTTGAATAATAACCGTACGATCCTCACGCTTTTAAAGTACTGATGTGATGAGTCCAACACTTGTCTTATTGTGGTTTCGTTTGACTATCCAGTTAGGATTAAAAAAAAATACTCCTTTCGTTTTAAAATAACGGACTTTTTTAGGAGAAGTTAATTTTTTTAGTAATACAATTATTGTACTTAAAAAAATTAATTTTTTAAAATTACATTTTGATAATATATTTTAAAAAAAATATCAATGTTATAATTGTATTTTTTATGTTATTAATGAATTTAAAATAAGGACAAAAGAAGAAATTTATATTATTTTTGAACTTGATTTTTGAAAATGGACTAATATTTTGGAACGAAAAGAATACAAATGATAAAAATAAATTAATAAGAAAAAATGTCATATATAAATTATAATTTTTTTTTTTTTTCTCATAAAAGTCAAAGATATCAAAAAAAATTTATCAAATAAACTTTTTAGTCCTAAGTTAAAAAGTCTCAATTCCAAAAAGTCAACTAAATTTTTTTTTGCTAAACTGCAAATCTATGTTCTCTCTCCAATAAATTATTGGTTAGTCTAGAAGTAGTGTCACATGGCGCTTCACATGCATTGTGATTGGTGAAAAAAAATAAAACTCACGATTTTATATTAAATGATTAATGCATACTTTGACAACTAGGAAAAAAGTTTAGGTCACGCCGCTTCTTTATTTTTTTGCATATTTTTTAAAGGATTAATTACACTTTTACCCTCTAAACTATCACTATTTTGTTTATGTAATCTCTAAACTATTAAATTTGTTTTCTTGGTCCCTAAACTTTTAAAAACTCATGCTACTCAGTCCCCATTAGTAGATGACCTTAATTATTTAATAGAAAATGGGATCATGTGCACTACACACAAGCTACAAGACTGGTAAAAGGGTTAAATTAGACATTTTACATATATCCCCAACATTACCTTCATATGTAAAATGTCTAATTTAGTCCTTTTACCATCCCTGTAGCTCATGTGCAGTAGACATGATCCCATTTTTTGTTAAATAATTGTTAATCATATGGTTTAATTTTGATGATGTCTAAAATATGATGAAATAAGTTGTGATTTTTTAAATATACATATTTTACATTATTTGACACAAAATATCATTTGTTAAAATACATGTTGTATAGTGCATTTGTTATAAATATTAGTCAAAGAGATTTTACTATGCATCTTTTAATATTTTCATAGAAAGATTACTATGCAAATCACTGTGCAGCCTTTGTTTTTAACGTAATTATGTTGAAAATTTTGTTATCACTATTTATTAAAAGTGACCTTGGCCAAAATTTTCAAACTCCCTCGTACTCTGCGTGATTTTCTTCCCCGCGTGAAGCCGACCTGCAACGTGTAGCTTCTCCGCGTCCAAAGAGGAGCGTCTCCTCTTCTAACAGAAATATTTTTTTGTTATATAATGGAGTAAAAAAAGCAAGAAGTAAAGAAGAGAAAAATTTGTAAGATTGATACACTCAACTATTGTATTAGGCTTTATTGAGTTGTATTTTCTGTGAGAAATTTTTTTGAGAATTTAAGCAAAAATTGTAAAAAGGTTTTCACACCTTTCTTATTATTCTTGTAAAAGAGAGAGTTTTTGTGAGTGATTTTTTTGGATAAAATCACTTGGATTATGTGAGATCAGGCACCATATTTAAAACTAGTTGAGTTATTTTTGTGAGTGATTTTTGGGATAAAATCACTTGGTTAGGTGTGATTAGGCACCAGATTCTAAACTAATCGGAGTGATCAAGATTAGCCACTTGTTATAAAGGTTCACTAGCACCCGTGCAACTAGTGGTGTTTTACAATTTGAAGAATAGTGGAGAAATTTTCGAAGATGATACTTGGAGAGTAGATGTAGGCCCGTTGTACCGAATCACTATAAATCACTGTGTTTGATTTCTCTTCCTTTTATTTCATTACTATATTTTATATTATTGAGCATATTTACTATTTAGGTTAATTTTTAATTTGGCAATTTATTTAATAACCCAATCCACTCCTCTCTTTGGTTGCCTACCTGAGATAATAATAATTAACATCATCTACTATTGAGGACTAAGTAGCATGAGTTTTTGAAAGTTTAGATACCAAGAAGACAAATTTAATAGTTTAGGGATTGCATAAATAAAATGGTAATAGTTTAGGGGGTAAAAGTGTAATTAATCCTTTTAAAAAAATCAATGAACAAAAAAAAAGTCACTTCTCAATATAGGTCTAAGAAATATGAGGAGGTATAAAAATTTATGATTGGCATGGGATATAATCATATAATATCCAAAATTAACCAATAATTTTTCAAAAAGTCTAGGAACACAGAAGATAAAACATAGAAACCAAGCATAGAAACTATTTACTAGTCATCTATCTGGACGATCGGGCAGAAGTTGTCGACCACGATTGTTATAATGTCAATCACGGCTCGACCATGGCTGTCATACGTCGTTCATGACTGTCATGGTATTTTTCGATCATTTAAACAAACGACGGATAAACAATGTTTAGTGTTCGACTCTGTGCTCCACCCTCCGTGCGTAGCTGATAATTTACTCACACACTCAGGTTATTTCGATGAGTCTACGCGAATTTTTTCAGTTGGGATCTCTGGGTACCAGTCTCATTTGCCCATTGTGGGTCCCACTAAAAAGTATGCGGCAGTTATTCTAGTCTCAAACCCCATGCAACCTGTTTGGACTCCGGGAAAATATTCCCTCCCTCTTCCATGTTTGCGCTTGGAATTTGTTTGGCTATGTGGTTTGGGTTAGATTAAAATTAAATTAGTCACTAAAAATAAAAATAAATTAAAAAATTAATAAAATAAAATGTTATATCTAAATTATAATTATTTTATTTTTTCGCTCACAAAAATCAAAAAAATCAAAAAAAATAAACATAAACGAACTTTTTAGTCCCAATTTAAAAAAGTCTGAACTCCAAAAAGCTAGCTAAAAGAGTTTTTGTCAAATGACAACTAATTTAGATTTTTTTGGATTGGTAGTTATATAGTGAAAATTAAATTTGTGCAGTATAAGATCCATATGTATGATAAATTTGAACTACAACATAATAATTTTAGATAATTTCTAATTAGTTAAATCTAAATTTATAGTATTACTGTTATCTTATTATTGGGTAAATTAGACTGACTTTTTTTCTAATTTTAAAAAAAAAATAGATTTTATAATTTTTGTATTATTATATTGACTCTCCATTTTAGCATTGCTAAATGGATATAAGGATTATAAAAAATAAATAAATAAATACATTTTAATGTAAAAGAGATAATAATATTTTCTTTTTATCCATATGACTAATAAATTATTAATAATAAAATAAGTGAACCGATTTAATTATGCTAGGGGAGATCATTATAATTTATCCTATTTTACTCTTCATGGTTGTGAGATAATTACGTAAATTTATCTTTCAAAAAAGTAAAAGTAAAAAATTAATTATTTTAATTTAAATTCTAAACTTTTAAAATTTAAGAGTTTAAATTGAAATAATTAAAAAATTAGAGTTTGATTTATTATTGAGATCAAATTTTGAGATTTTTTTATTGTTGTAATTTCTCCTTTATTTTTAATTGAAATTAATAGAACTGTTGATATGGTTATTTAATCATTATTGAATAATGTAATAGAGATCCACAGCATAGGTATGCAGATTCAATCAGAGAACTGAAGATAACTCTTTCATATATGAGGGGTGATTTATTCATCTTATGGATCTTGCCTCATTTGAGATAGCTATGTTCAATTTTATGATCAAATTATATGCTTTTAGAAATTTTTATTATGAGATTGCATTTAAAGGTGAAAAAACTCAACTCAAATTACGAAATTGTCCGACTAAACCTATTTAAAAACTGTTTAATTAAATCCGTTTAAATTCATAAACAAATTTAAAAGGGTTACATCTAACATATCCCGTTTAAACCCACCTCCTCCGCTTCAACTCTATCACCACCGTCAGGACAACTGTTGTCATTACAAAAAAATCAAAGTTTTAGAAATTAAAATTTAGGAATAAAATTATTTTTTAGGGATCAAATATTTTTATTGTGAAAAGCGTCGTTATTATATTTTTAGTAACAAAAAATTAGACATTAGTGATGAATTATTATCCTTTTGGGACCAAATTTTTTATGTCAAAAAATAAACCATTTTGAGACCAAATTATGTTGTCTCTAAAAGTCTATTTATTAATGACATTTTCAAAATTTTGTTGCTAAAAGCTTTGTTTTGGACTTTTCGGGATGACCTTTTAGCGACTATCCTTATGACGATAAAAATTGATCCCTAAATGTTTTTTGCAACAAAATTTTCACTTTTAGAGACCAAAATTTAGTGTCTAAAACTCTTATTTGTTGTAGTGTGCATGTATCACCAAAATTGTTGAAAAAATGAACTCATTGGTGACTTTACAATTTTGCTCATGTAACAAGAAACATGTTGCTCATGTTTACAATTTCTATCTAATTTTTTGATATGAAAAATATTAGATTAAATTGGCACAATATAAAAAATTTAGAAACAAATTGAGTGGAAAAAAAATTCAAAATTAATGCAAATGACAAAGTTACAATGATTGAGTAATTTTTCCTTTTTTTCTTTTCCAACAATGTCACCAAATTACAAAACAATAATCTGAAAAAAGAATTAAAAAATGAAATATATAGACCAATTTTATTGAGTGTTCGCACACACTCTCTCCATATGTATATATGAATATATAAGAAGACATGCCATGCCTATAAAGTTGGATGACTTGGACGAAAAATTATTTAGTACGCCTAGTCGTCACGTGTTCGTATTCTTCACTAATCACCATATATTATATCCTCTGTTGTTCCTCAATCACTCAATATAAATTATGAATCCTACCTTTTCTATTAATCAAAACATCTTTGGGGTACCATGTAGCCGTATCTTAAAACTACCAAATAACTTCTAGATTAGGAGTTATATGGAACAGAAGAGCAATTATTTGATGATTTTCGATTAATATTTTACACCATTTACCCTATGACATTTATCATGTTATTTTTTGAAATTAGACAAAATTATTAAATTTTATTATTTTAACTAATAAAAATTACATTGGTACATTTTGTGTGTTTGTTTCAAAATTCCCAATTTTTAATTTTTAATTTTTTATTTTTTTTTGAGGAGGGAAAGAGTTGAAGCCGTCAGATATTGCCGGGTATCAACCATTTATTACTTACAACCTCTGATATTCTCTCTCTCTCTCTCTCTCTCTCTCTCTCTACTTATTGTATTTTTCTTACGTTTTAAACGTATGCAAACCCTAGGAGACGATTGGTCTTACTTTACAAGAATATTATTATTGCCTCTTTTGTTTTGGCTTTATTATGATCTCTTGCATTAATTTTTTCTAGACATTTAGGCCTCATTTGACCTGAGATATTTTGGTCAAATTAGTTAATAAAGACAAAATATATTAAATAGTTAATAAGATAAAATGTCACATCTAAATTATAATTAATTTATTTTTTCTCTCACAATTATCAAATCAATAACAAAAAAAAAAAGTTAAAAATGATCCCAAATACAATTTTTTTTAAGCCAAGTTAAAATAACAAAAACATCAAAAAATCAAAAGATCAGACTAAATTAACTATTCCTAAACAAGAACTTAGGCTTCATTTGGGAATATATTTTTTTAGTATTTTTTTTACTTTTTACGAAAAGAAATGCAAAAATTAGAGAGAAAATAGAATCTTTGACTTTTTAGTATAAGTTGTTAGCTTTTTGATTTTATTAGTGACTTTTTAACTTTTTGACTAAAATATGATATTGCCAAACGAGGCCTTAGACTAATTGAAATTTAAATAGTAAACAATATGTCAACATATTAGCATTTGTCGTACCACTATTTGACATAAACTAAATAAATGCACTTATTTAAATAAACACACTTATTTGAGTCACGTCACTCCTTTACTTTTTTATATATCTTTTTATAAAAAATTAAAAAAATATACTTATTTAAATCATTCTAAAGATATACTGATTTGTAAGTTTATCAATTTAAAACCCATCGACATGTATTATACGAAAATGTATCATGTCATTTTGGTAGGTGATTCTGTTAAAAGGTATTCTCAAAGAATAATTTTTTTTCAAAAATAATTTACAAATAGAATATTTATATTAAGGGCAAATTACAAACACCCCCTCGAGATTTGATAAAAATACAGATTTCCCCTGAGGTTTGAGAAATTACAAATTACTCCCTGAGGGTCAAATTTTCTTAAAATTAGGAGAAATTAGGGAAAATTTGTATGAAAATAAAAACCTCAGGGGACAATTTGTTATGAAAATATAAACCTTATGGAGCGAAATGTAATTTCTCAAACCTCAAGGGAGAATCTGTATTTTCACCAAATCTCGAGGGGGTGTTTTTAATTTGCCCTTATATTTATTAAAAAACCAATTAGAAATAAAAAGGTCACAAAAACCTATCCATGGCCAATCCTTATTATTTGTGTGTTTGGCATGTTCAATATTCTTATCGACTAGTCCATGCCATGCCATTAGTATCCTATAAAAACCCTAGAAAAACCACACTCAAAAAACACTTAAAACCCTCTCCTCTCCAAACTCCCAACCCCCCATTCTCTCTCTCTCTCTCTCTCTAAACAAGAGTCCATCAACATTCAAACAATGCAAGTAGCCAAACGATCAACACCAATTCAAATGGAGGTCGGCGGCGGCGGCGAAGCCACAGAGTCGAAGACGACGGCGGAGTCAACCTACGATCAGATCCGCCACCTAGCCTCCGGCAACGCCGTGGTGGTCTTTACCATCAACGGTTGCTGCATGTGCCACGTGGTCAAGCAACTCCTCTTTGGCCTCGGTGTCGGACCCACAATCGTTGAGCTCCACGACAAGGCCGCCGGCCGTGAGATCCACGCCGTCCTCCGCCACCTCGCCGGCGGCGACACCCACCAGCAGCAACCCTTTCCGGCGGTGTTCGTCGGCGGCAAGTTCTTGGGTGGGATTGAAACCGTCATGGCTTGTCACATCAACGGAACCCTAGTCCCTCTCCTCAAAGACGCCGGAGCTCTCTGGCTCTGAGGGCGGCGATCTGACCCACCACCACCACCACCAACCCATTGCCGGAATATGCCTTGAAATTACATTATATATACATATATATAGATATAGATATAGGAATATGAATATATAGAGTGGGTTTGTAGAAGGTACGGAGGGGACAAGGGGAGAAGGGTGACAGGATTGCGTTTTTAGAGAGAGAGAGAGAAAAAGGTGTTTGGTTGCATGGAAAATTTCTAAGCATATATGAAATATAATCTCTGATATGACTATATGTGGAATGTAGTTAAAAAAATGGTTTTTGAACTATAAATTGTACTTCAATGACTATTTATTGTTTTTAGCATTTGTAACACAAAAATGAAAGTAAGTTCTATTTCTACATAGTTGATGATAATTTCAAATGTTTATGTAGATGTTTATGTCGTTATGTTTGTAATGAATCTCAAATCACTCTTTTACTATAATTGTTCGGAAAATGATATTTTCTTTTCATTTTTCTTTTTGATAGGACGTTCATAGATCGGATTGATCAATCATACATTTTGAAAACTAAAACTAGAATTGGACCATTGAAATTACAAAATCAGATAATAAAAATTATCATTGACGACATTATCAATCAGTAAAAGATCAAATAATAGTAATAGAATAGAGTAGAAATTGAACTTAAATAATTGCAATAGAAATAGCAATATATAAATTCAGTAATCAATATTATTTGTCAAAAATAGAAACAAATATATTAATTGTATAAATTGGTTGGAATAACTTAGTTGGCTTGTCTATTTTAAGGTTAGTTTGCATCTTAATAGTTTTTAGTTTATTTACTAAAAATAATTAAAAATTAGATTAATTTGGTTCTTTGGAATTTCAATTCATTAATTAAATTATAATTAACGACTTTTTATTACTCAAAATTATAATCAAACCTTTCAACAAAAAAATGGGTCAAAATAGTACGATTTGTACCCATTCCATAGTTATTTATTTATTTATTTTTGGTTCATGCCTACTTTATGACAATTTTAATTCTAGAAATTTTGATATTTTCTTCCATGTTTCTTATATTTATTTTTAATTATTTTGGTGGGTTGTTGTTTGTCCTTTGAGGCATGATGAGTTCATGACATGAGCCTTGCACACACAGAGAGAGAGAGAGAGAGAGAGATGGGACAGTATAAAATCATGGAATGTAATTGTCCGTACAATATTCTAGAGCTGATACTGGATTTTTTTTTTTTTTTTAAATTTTTTTTATCCATGGTGTCACAAGGACATTTTAGTCTTTGTAAAGCATTATGACGAAGAGTACTACTATTAACACCCGATAAATTATTTTGGACCTTTCAATTTTTAATTTTTTTATTATAATAATAACCTCAAATAAAATTATTAAAAAAGACATCATTAATTTTAGGATACTCCATCTCACAATTAAACCTACACACTCACTACATCATGAATTAGGATTTATAAGAACACCCACCTCCATCACCACCAATCTATCTTTCCAAATGTTACCTTCAAAACTTATCCACTCTCAAAACCTTGAAAACCCTTTAGTGGCAACATAGTTTATTTGTTCGGGAATGCACGTCCGAACATTACTTAGTTGTTCAGGATGGCATCACCGAACAAATAAGTAATATTTAGGAATGTAGCTCCGAACATGAAAATTTCTTGACACATTGACCAGTCAAAATTATTAACACTTGCAGAAGTTTTCATTTTTTCAAGTTCGGGAATATAGGCCCGAACGTTACTTATTTGTTTGGGAAGGCATTCTCAAACAAATAAGTAATGTTGGAGAATGCAAGTCCGAACATGAAAATTTCTTAACACATTAAACGGTCAAAATTGTTAACGTACGCTTGTAAAAGTTTTCATTTTTTCAAGTTCGGAAATACAGGGCTGAACATTACTTATTTGTTCGAGAAGGCATTCCCGAACAAATAAGTAATGTTCGGGAATGCAGGTCCAAACATGAAAATTTCTTAATACATTGAATGGTCAAAAATTTTAACACTTACAGAAGTTATCGAAAGTAGCCCAAATCCATTATCAAGTTCAAAAGTGATTCATTCATCGCGTAACTTTGATAATATTGCTGTGTAGTTCTCTATTGAACTCACAATTTTATAATATCTACCAACAAAATCAACCAAACCAATTATTATGATTTTTTTTCCTATAAGAGAAGAAATTATTACGAGAAAACTAAGAAATTATGTGTGTATATGTATATATATATATAGAGAGAGATCATACCAACTGTGACAATGATGAATAAGGCACCAGAGATAGTAATCACATTGACTCTTTTTTTTCTTGATGGGTTTTGTTAGGATTTTTTGGAAGAATGCTTTTTTTGGGATGTGGGGGTGTGCATTTAATGGGTGAAAAGTTTTCACAAGGATAATTTTAGTATTATTTGGGGGAGGGAAAAGAAATTTTGAGGATTTCAAAATTTATAAGTGGGGGTTAAAGAAATGAGAGTCAAAAATAATTCGTAGGGTGCTAATAACTAGGGATGGCAATGGATAATCTACCCTGTGGGTATCCATAGAGATCCAACCCAAATACATGGGTTTTCCCCTTTTTTCTTATCCATCGGGTAAGGTAAGTGATATTCTTCAAATCTCCACAGGAGATGGGTCGGGGATGGGTACCCAATAATTTCCCCACATGTCTCTTTTTTATTATTTTTTTATTTTTATTTTTTAAGATTCACAACCAAAGCTAAATATATATTCAATACTTTTTCTTTTCTTTTTTTTTAAATTTTTTTGTTTTTTTAAGGTTCACAACCATTTTTTTTTTTAAATTCACAACCAAAGCTAAATATGCATTCAATCTTTTTTCTTTTTCTTTTTTTTTTTTAATTTTATTTTTTTTAAGGTTCACAACCATTTTTTATTTTATTTAATTTTAAAGATTCACAATCAAAACTAAATACACATTCCTAGATTCTAGGAAAAAAATAGAAGGACGGAGATATTATCTTTTCCAACATTTTCATCATGCAATTTTTTTTGCTAGCAGGTTATCAATACCATTTTCAATTAAAGGGTCACTTCTAATTTGGGATTTTTAAAAATAACTATGTTTACTTTGATTTTTTAAATATTTTTTTAATGATTTTTTATTTGTCTTTAGTGAATTTTTTTTTAATATTTTAATAATTTGTTTTAACTTCTTAGATGCAATTAATCTATGCTTCTAAATTTTTTTAAAAATGACTAGAATATAAAAAAATTCTAAAAACATAAGAAAACTCAAACAAAAATCCATATTTGGTTTTGAGTTTTAAAAACACAGATTTTGAGTTTTCAATCAATATTTTTTATTTTTAGTGATTTTTTTAAAAGTTTCGGTAAATTTTTATTTTATTTTTTAGATACATCTAATTTAGATGTACTCAAAAAGTAAAATATTTGTTAAAAAATCTATAAAAAATTCAATAAATACAAAAAATATGAAAATATATTGATTTTTTTTTTGTTTGTATTTTGTAGTATTTAGTGATTTTTTTAAAGATTTTTTTCATAAATTTTATACTTTTTAAATTTATTTAGATTAAATGGATATAAAAATAAAAAATATATTTAGATTAAATGGATATAAAAATACAAAATATTAATTAAATTATTTCAAAAATTCAATAAAAATTTTAAAATATGAATTGAAGATTAAAATTCTATTGTCATCCCTACTCTGTTGACAAGTAAAGTTCTAATTCTCACTCTCTCTTATCCTCTTACTACAGCAACGGCGATTTGCGATGACGACAATCTAGTGGTGACAAGATTGTGACTATCGATCAAAAACGCGCAATTAATCATAACCAAACATGGAAATTGAAGACAAAAATGTACAAAATTTCAATTAAGGTGATTGCTAGTTAAGATGAAAATTGAAAAATTCAATCTAAGGTTACCATCAAATCAGAGAGAAATCCAATAAAACAATTGCAGGAAATATTGAAACAAGAAAATTCATTCTATAAATGCAAATAAAAATTTAAAAAAAAAAAAAAAAAAAAGAAGAAGAAGATAGAAACAAGAGCAATAACTCATCTTCAGATTATCGAAGATCAATTAATAGAGAAGAGAAGGAGATACATAAAATTAAAAAAGAAAATTAAAAAAGAAGATGGAATTTTTTTGTAGGAATAAAATTTTTCTAAATAAATTTAAAAAATTCTAGATATACATAAAATTTGACAAGAATAATGTGACAATGTTAATTAATGTGTATTTGATTTTGTTGTTGAGCCAAATAAAATAAAATAAGATTGAATGTATATTTAGTTTTGGTTGTGAATCTTAAAAAATAAATAAATAAATAAAATTGAATGTATATTTAGTTTTGGTTAAGATTGAATTTTTTGAAATAAATTTTAAAAATTCTAGATATACATAAAATTTGACAAGAATAATGTGACAATGTTAATTAATGTGTATTTGATTTTGTTGTTGAGCCAAGTAAAATAAAATAAGATTGAATGTATATTTAACTTTGGTTGTGATTCTTAAAAAAAAAAATGGTTGTGAACCTTTAAAAAAAAAAAAAAAAGATTGAATGTATATTAGCTTTGGTTGTGAATCTTACACAAAAATAAAAAAAAAATAAAAAATTTAAAAAAAAAAGAAAAAGTTGTGAACCTTAAAAAAAAAATTTAAAAAAAAAAGATTGAATGTACATTTAGCTTTAGTTGTGAATCTTAAAAAAAAAAAAAAGGGTCAAGTTAGGTTGGGGAATATCCAAACCCATTTGGAGATGGGGAAGGTAGTACCCATGGGGAATGGGAAAAAATAATTATAGAGGAATAGGGATGGAGAATTAATATCCACCCCATTAACCCTCATTGCATCCCTACTAATAGCACCACTTTATGAGGAAACATTTAAGAGTGTTGCTATTAGTACTCCATCAATTATTTTGGACCCCTTATTTTTTTGAACTTCCACTTATAAATTCTAAAATTCTTAAAATTTCTTTTCTCCCCTCAAATAATACTAAAATTATCTTTGTGAAAACATTTCACACATTCAAATGCACACCCCCACACTACAAAAAGTCTCTCTCTCAAAACCCTAACAAAACCTACGACAGTGAAACCTCCCAAAACCAGTGAAAAAAATTTGTAGTAATTAAGAAGTTTTTTTTTGTTTCGTTACGAGGTTTGTCAATCTGTTTGATTTTTTTCTATTACATCTTTTCACACACACAACACAATCCACGTTGATACTTCTTTGGTTCATTTTCTATGATTCATCCATGGCCTCACTGTATTTATATGCTCTCTGTGTGAGCAAAACTGGGTAGGATTTCACCTCCCGGTCAACCGGTCGGTTGACTACCCAAAGGTGGTTCGACCTTGTAATAACCCGACCCTCGTATGTGTTTCTGGCATGTTTTAGTCCCTTGTTCTGTGCATTTAAATGATTAATGTGAAATTCCTCGAGAAATTTAGTTTAAGCACATGGATCTTATGATTTGAGACATGTATCTGTTTAACAAGAAAAAACATCTGTTATAATTAAAACGTTTGAATCAAAAATTGAGAGCCTTAGAGGCTTGATAATCTGAAATTGACTGCATATTCAAAATCAGTATGATTTTTAAGTCATAATATGATTTTTTGTGAAATTTCAATTTTGGATGATTAAACGGATTTAATTTCGTCCTTATTCAATATATATATTTATATATAAATGTTTGCTTTCCAAAACATTTGACTTAGGAGCCTTAAATTAAAATATCTCCTGAGAGAGTTAGGAGAGGAGAAATAGGGAGAAAGAGAAGAAGTCCTTCAAGGAAGAAATTGGGAGATTAAAAGGGTTGTAGAGATTTTAAAGTTTAAGGTATGTCTAATCCTTTCTAATTGGCCCTCTCTTGGAGTTGAGTAAGAATTCCTCTATATTATTGTGTTTAATGATTAAGTGTGTTGTTGTTCTTTGTTTGGTGGATTTGGGGAATCATATTGACTCACCTATGGGAAGTTATATTTTACTTCTTCAATTATCAAGCTTGAATTCATATATTTGAACAAATGGTTGTGTGTGTGTGTGTGTGTGTGTGTGTGTGAGGAAGTTGGGAATATTATGTAATTGAATTTTGTTACGAGCCTTAGGAATTAAAGATTTAAATCATGGTTAGATTGATATGTGTTTGTGAATCTTGTTAACATGATTTTTGGACCATGATCTAGCAATTAAAGAACCTAATTTGAGCCTTATACAAGCTCACCAAAAATGGGGTTTTGTTTGGAAATTTCGGACTGCACTGGACAGAATTGCCGCACGTGCGGGGATCACTGCCGCACGTGCGGGAAGCTTTGCCGCACGTGCGAGGCTCACAGCCGCACGTGCGGCCCATGCTATAAATTTTCATCTGCTCCGTTTTACGTGCTTAACCCTCCGGTATTTTTGAAATCTGTGTTTGATGTCCTTAAGATGCCTGTAAATTCATTCGAAGTGAAATGAAGTAAGAAATGAATTAAGAAAGAAAAAGAACTAATGTATAAGTTGTGCATGTGTGTAGGTCATAACTCGGGAGGGACAAGCACTCTGCTCCAGCACTGTGAGTAATAATACTGTAATCGTACATTTACTTACCGTTAATAATTCTTATTATTAACGCTCTGTTCCTTGCAAGTGATTACGTTACCATTTATGTTAATTGGAAATCGGTGCAACCTTGTGTGAATGTTAAAAGAGTTGGGTACATTGATATGACTCTGGAACTACTCTGCATTCCGGTTACAGTTAATGATTATCTGTAATGTGCTATAATCTGTAAATTACCTATGATTCCGCATAAGAATTGCATACAAACTATTAATACGGTGAAGTTGGTTAACAGAAAGAATCGTGAATGTAAACTTCACCTACTGGGAATATAGTATTCTGAATGCCCTATCAAAGACTCCTACTATCTGTTTGGGTTAATACATATCTTATGATATAGATATCTGCCTAAAACGGATCATCGGAGGGAATAATCAGATAGAACTACGGGTTGACCTAAGAATGACTCAACTTGAGAAAAGAATTGAATATCAACGACATTGTTATGTGATTTACGCTGTGATGTGAATTGTTCTGTCCTTACGAATAGTACTGTAATGGCACATGTGTAATCTGTGAAATATGTTGTACTTATTGTTAATACTTATCATTAGTATTCTGTCGAATGCCGACTAACTATGTTAACTCATGTGAATGATTGGAAGAATCTGTGTGCCTCTATATAACTTTGAGACTAGTCTGTTCTGATGATAACTGGGATTATTCTATTCTGTTATTCGTTCCGTTTATGCTATGACATGATAAGACCTAATGATTTTTGGTATGGAACAAAGTGTTGTACGGAACTAAGTACTGCAATGCAAGTCACCTTTAGAATCCGTACGAGACACCTCTTGAGTCCATACATATATGAACTGGGCTTAAAGCCAATCTGGTCCCTTTATGGGTCATCTGGTTCCTTCATGGGTCATCGGATTTGTCAATGCTAATAGATGTACCATGTATGATTATACGTAAATTGCGAATATTGGTAGAAACAAATGATTATAAGTATGTATATGAAGCTGTTATATCTAGGCTGGGGGCCAATCTGTTAAATCTATTAGGCCTATAGCCAATCTGTGAAATCTGTGAGCCTATGGCTAATTTGTAACTCTGTTAGACTTAAAGCCACTCCGATTAAAGACTGGACCCAAGGCCGTTCTGGAAACAATTACAGGAAGAGTAACCATAAGTTCTTTGCATTTATAAACATTGTAATTCAAGTTAGACATTGGATTGTTTATGTACTATTATTCACTGAGCCTGGCTCACTCTGTGTTTTGTCTGCTTCTGTAGGTCATTTACCTGGTGGCCAGTCTTAACCCTGATGCTTGTACCTTTTTGTCAACCGCAGTGTGTCCAGGCACTTAGAGGAAGTTATTCACTGTGTGGAGTTTGTTAAGCTTTTGGCTTTAGTTGAATGTTTGTAATCCCTCTCTTTACCAATGCTTTATCATACGCCCAATTATGGGGCTGAATTCGCGTATGTATATGTCTATAACCTAGCTATCTAGTGTATGTCACTGTATGATGATTTGCCTTATGCAGTGTTTGTGATCCTGGCATAGTAGTGGTAGCTCAATGGATGTTATTTTTTTTATATTACTGTAATATATTAAATGCTTCCGTTCAGGCCTCATATGATAGGTATATCAGGTTAAGTGTCCGTTTCTGAATAGGTCATGCCCGAACTTTTAGGGGCGAGTTCGGGGCGTGACAGACCTCTTTTGTTTGCCTACTTCTACTGCTGCTTCGGTTATCTGTTTCTGAATAAATAGAAATGTTCGGTTACCTATTTTTGAACAAATAAATAATGGTCGGACCCGTGTTCTCAAATTTCGATCATATGTTCAGGAGTTCAGTCCTGAAAAAATAAAGAACATTTTTTTATTATTTTTGTCATTTTTTTTCTAAGAAACTTACTCTTACAAGGCCAATTTTCTCTAAACTAAGAATATCATCAAAGTTATAAACTTTTTTTTGAGCTTTTATTGTTGTACTCCTCTCATCTCATGAAGTTGTGGTTGTCGAAAAAAATTTCACTAATTGTCATTGCCGGAAAAGTGTATGTAATCAAATAGTTGTCACTGTTACCGTCGGAATATTGTCGCCAAAATATTTTCAAAGTTTTGATGGTGGGTAGGTTTTGAAAGTGAGATTTGGAGAAGATGGATGGATGGTGAGGGAGGTAGGTGGTCTCATAACCGTAACCCATAATGTAGTGGATGTGTAAGCTTAATTATGAGATGGGTGTTCCAAAATTTGTGATGTCATTTTTAGTAATTTCATTTAAGGTTATTATTATAATAAAAAAAAGGTTAAAAATAAGGGGTTCAAAATAATTAATGGGGTGCTAATAGCAATACTCAATATTTAACAATCATTCTAAGACTTGGTTTGGAGACATCCAAACAAACAGTTTATTGATTTATTCTTATCACATTATCTCTCTATTTTTTTTATATATTTTTTTCGTAATAAGCCAAAAGTGAAAAATATGTTATGCCCAAAACAATCTTAAATCTGTCACAAGTTTTAATGATTGGTTTAGAGTATTATTATTTACAATAAAAAATAATAAATTAAAATATAATAACTTTAATAATATAATAAGTGTCACATCAATAAATAAAAAAAATTGTGTAATATTATTATTATAAAATTATTTTTTTAGATGCATGTAATTTCATATTTATATTTTGAAACTACAATTTCAAGTTCAAAATCTTACTAGTTTCAAAAATATTTACAATAAAATAATTGAAATTATGATTTCAAAAACGCAAAACATGAGTTGAAATCAAAATATTTCGTTTTCAAAATACAATTTCACAAAACAATAGAAGTTTAAAAAAATTAAGTTCAAAATTATTTGAATTTTTGAGAAATTTATTTTCAAATGGTATGGATTTAAATTTTTTTTTTCGTCAAAAAAAAACAACTCCCACGCTAATGATGACGTGGGAGTACCCTGGCAATTTGTTATCATAATAATTCAGTTGAAATCTGTTGGTGAAATCATATGATAAGGTGACATATGATACTTTTGACCAATGATTTTCTCATTTTCTAAAAACAGAAAACTTGTGATTTTGATTCCCCCACAAGAAGTTTTTCCTCTCTTGAATTTTTTAGACTGTTTTCAAACTAGTACCAACACCACCTTTGACTGCTTTGTATGTGGCAAACGGCAACTTGTAGGGAGTTGGGGATGCTGCTGCACAATCCGTGCAGTAGCATTTGTTGTACAGTAAAATGGATTTATTTTAGGGTTTATTTTGATAATTTAAATCGTTTACATTTTAAAATACATCAAGTACAATATATCTGTAAAAAATTAAATTAATCGGATATCTTTTGCTCATTCATCCACTCATATTTGTATCTATAAAAATAAATAATAATTGTGATTTAAAGTATTAAAATAAATACCAATGTGATTGCATGAATGGACAAATGATATCCGATTAACTTGATTTTTTGCAGGCATATTCTATTTGATGTATTTTAAAATATGAACGGTTTGGATTATCAAAATGGGCCCCAAAATGGACCCATTTTACCACACAACAGATGGAACATTATTGAAGAAATTATGGTCTGTTTGATTTAATTTTAAAATTATGATTTAAATATAGAGTTGTATTTTGAGTTTTAAATTTTTGAATCACAATTTGAAAATAAAAATTTATTTGATTATGAATTTTGAAAATAGTTCGGAGATGATTTGTAATTTTTTTTTTTTTTTTTTGATTGATTGAAGTATAGAATGTGAGAAAATGTGAGACGATAGAGGAGAGATGAGAGAAAAAAAAAGTGACTGATTAATAATGATAATAAAAAAGAGGAGAGAGGAGTTTTGAAAGTAATTTTAAGTTGTATTTTAAAAATATGTTTGGTTCATATGTTGAATTCAAATCATGATTTAAAAATAGAGTGGAGTTTTGAAAAATTAGCTATGTTTGGAACGATTTCCAAACAATGATTCTACCCCTGTATTCCAATATGATGTTTGGAACGAATTCTCAAATCACATTTCCAAAACTCTGTGTGGAACGCGTTTTTCAAATTTTCTTTTTTTCAAATTTGGCCTAACTGGTCGTCCCACCGGATGTCCTACCGGACGTCCCATCGGTCATCCGGCCGGTTGACCGGAACAGTGAATTTTTTTATTTTTTATTTTTGCATTTGACATATGTTAATTATTATATATTCAAAAAAAATATTTTCCGAATTTTTAAATTTTTTTTATGTGTTTTAATAAAATTTTGAGTTGTATGTTTGGTTAGGAGTTATAAGTTTTTGTATCAAATATTATATGTCACATCATAAATTCTCCACTCTTTTCAAAACTCTTTTACCAAATAAATTTTTCACACTCAAATCATAATTCCAAAACTCACAAACTCAAAATACAACTCATATTCTCAAATCATATGTAAAAAAATTCTACCAAACGCAACCAAAATAAACACTACCTACAATTCAATCTATTAATAAAAAAATATTTATAAAATCATAGGATATAACTCTTTTCTATATAAAAAGAAGGGTTAATTATACTAATAGTCCCTATAGTTTGGGACTTGTATCACTTTGGTCCTTGACTTTTCAATTGTGACACATTTGACCTTGAATTTTGAATATTGTTCCAAATAAGGACAATTGAAAATATTATTAGATTTTTCAAGGGTAAAATCGTCAATTTGATAAAATATAAATTAATTTGACAAAAATAAATGTCAAAAAAATATTTTAAATTTTTTAAAAATTATTTTTATCCACCAATGATAAAATTATGTAAAATTAATAAAAATTACATGATTAATTTTTTAAATTAATTTTACATGATCATCATCTAAACACATAATAAAAATTAATTTGGTAAAAAAAATAAAATAAATGTCTAAAAGATTTATCAATTTTACATAATTTTATTTTTAGTAGGTAGAAATAATTTTTAAAAATTCAAAAATATTTGTTTGACATTTATTTTTGTCAAATTAGTTTATATTTTATCAAATTGACAATTTTACCCTTGAAAAATCTAATTATATATTCAATTGTCCTTGTTTGGAACAAGATTCAAAATTCAAGGTCAAATGTGTCACAATTGAAAAGTCAGGGACCAAAGTGACACAAGCCCCAAATTATAGGGACTATTTGTGTAATTTACCCTAAAAAGAAAAATGTTAAAGATTTAAAGAAATTATTAAAATTTTTATCAAATACTCACATGGGTATAAATCTCACATGGATGTAAACCTGGCGCCCATACAAATGTTTAGGAACAAAATTGTAGAAAATACAATAAGAGTTGCGCACCTAAAAAAAAGCCTCCCACTGAAAAAAAATTTCTATTCAATGCCCCAAAGCACTATGTGACAATGCAACCAATTATAATTTTTTTTTAAAATATGTATATTGAAGCCACGTGTATTTTTTTCCTTCTATATTGACAATCGGTTCCGATTCGTAGCTCGAATCGCGGCTCGACACCAAAACGACGTCGTTTTGGTGTCGAGTTTTGTTTTGTTTTGTTTTGTTTTTTTTTTTTTTTTCGTCTGTGTTGCAGAACGAAGAAGATGGGGGAGGGGGAGGGGGAGGGGGAGGGGGCCCTAATAACAGGGGAGGAGGATGCGGAGGCGGAGGCGGAGGCGGAGGGCGAGACGATCTGGCGGAGGGAGGACGGCGGTGACGATCTGGAGCTGGGCGAGGACGGCCGGAGGCGAGGCCACGACGATCGACGGTCTGAAGCTCCTCCCTCCCTGCGACGATCGGCCACGGTCTGCTGCGACGGATGATCGGCGGCGAGCTCCTCCCTCCCTTCCTCTTTCCATTTTTGAGCCATTTCGAGCCTGGTAGCTTCGAGCTACCAGGCATTTTCCATTGACAATGGATCAAATAAATAAATAAAAACACATGCTAGGATATAGGGCGAATTATACTAACAGTTCTTATAGTTTGGGTCTTGTGACACTGTAGTTTTTAACATTTTAATTGTGACACATTTGACCTTAAATTTTAAATCTTGTTCCAAATAAGGACAATGGAGATATTATTGCTCAATTTCAACAACAAAATTGTCAATTTAATAAAATATAAACTAATTTGAAAAAAATAAATGTCAAAAAAATATTTTTAAATTCTTAAAAATTATTTCTAACCACTAAAAATAAAATTATGTAAAACTGATAAATTTTTTAGACATTTATTTTCTTTTTTACCAAATTAATTTTTATTATGTGTTTAGATGATAATCATGTAATTGGTGGTTATTTTTATTTTTATTAAATTAGTTTTCATTTTTTCAAAAGTCAAATATAGCGACAACTTTGATATCATTATTAAACCAATCTATTAAATCAAAAAATCCAAAATTAAAAACATTTCATATATTAAATATATCGATTACACATTAAAAGTCTAATAGCCACCCATTACATGATCATCATCCAAACACATAATAAAAATTAATTTATTAAAATAAATAAATGTCTAAACGATTTATCAATTTTACATAATTTTATCTTTGGTGTGTAGAAATTATATTTAAAAATTTAAAAATATTTTTTTGACATTTATTTTTGTCAAATTAGTTTATATTTTATCAAATTGACAACTTTGCTCTTGAAATTGAGTAATAGTATCTTAATTCAGGGTCAAATGTATTATAATTGAAAAGTCAGGGATCAAAGTGACACGAATCCCAAACTATAAGAACTGTTAGTGTAATTTGCTCTAGAATATATATGGTGCTTGTTCGGGATATTTCTATAAAAGATAAAAAGTTAAAAAATTATTAAAAAAGTGAAAAAGTTAACACTATTTACAAAAGCCAAGAGGCGGGAAAAATAGGCTCACTAGACATCACGGGAGCAAAAGAAAAAAAAATTAAAAAAACAATTTTTTATAAGACTGTGGGAGACGTACACCACTGCCAAACAATAAAAAAACACAAAAAACACACACACACACACACACAAAAAAAAACTTTTCAAAACATTGTACCCAAGTACAGACCACGGTTGGGAGAAAAAAAAAAATTCGACAAAACCAGTACACACAGCTTCGCCACAATCGTACTGACATGCACGGATTGCATATCAATATGCATAGGGGTAAAAAAATAATTTTGTTATTTTATACAATATTTTAATACACATTTTTCATAAAAGTCAAAAAGTTATCTCAAACAATCATATTTTTTTTCTCTACTTTTTACTTAAAAAGTCAAAAAATACACTTATATAATTCATCCCAAACAACCCCATAGTCAAGTGTGATAGAAGCTTAACATCATGGATTAAAATCAACATTTCTCTGTTAATTAATAATTTTGCATCTTCAAAAGTAAGAAAAATTAAATTTAAATAAAAAATTTACTAAAAAAAGTAAGTAATAATTATTTAAATTGATATTTAAATATTAAAAAAAAAAAATCTCTCCTTCATATTTCACCTATACCCCAAAAATAATTGGGCCACCCTTGGCTTTTGTGAATAGTGTCAACATCTTACCCCAATATGTGCCAGCCACCACCAATTTAACACTAGTTTTTGATTGGTTCTTTCACCAAGATTAACTATTTTAAATAAAATTTATTGTTTTAAAAAAATCAATCAATAAAGAGAGTTGTGTTAACAAAATAAAAAAAGAAAAATGATTTGTGGCACTAAAACTGTGAGCACTAATGCCCCTAATTTCTATTCTGGGTAAGTTTTTCTTTTTTTTTTTTTTTTTTTTTACTTCATATGGAATTTCGGGGCTTTAGTGCCCCTTTTTTTCGGGGCACTAATCAGTGCTGATAAAAAAAAAACCTCTTATGTATATGTAAATTCACACAACAAACATATTGTATACACACGTGTAGAATTCATCATATTCAAAATAGATTTCTTAGCATTGCTCTAATGTGAATGTTATTACCTTTATTAAAAATTTGACATTGCTATGCCTTGTGCTAAAAATCCGTCAACTCATCAAAACCAACCATTTAAACCCTTTCCCCATTCCATTCATGAGCTTGCCCATAATAACACAGACACATACAAAATCTCTACTCTCAAAAACATGTTTTGGTTGTTGGTTATAAGGTTGAGTATTCATTATGTGAAGCTCTGCACCTATAATTTGCATCATCTTTTCTCTTCGATCTTCTTCGGATGAAGATGCACCAAGTAGATCGGAAAAAAATAAATAAATAATCCCTCCCATTTCCTTTCTTGTTCCTCCAAACCCTGCTATCATAATGAACTATTCAGATCTATTGATTGTCTAAAATTCAAAACCCCCCAACATGGATATACACAAACAACAACACTACACATCCAGAAAATGCCTTTCAATTCCTTTAACACACAAACTATCTCGGTGCAGCAAACGAGCTAAGGTTGATGACTAGGAAAACAAATCCTACTAGTGAAGAAGAAGTATAGGAAGTAAAAACCAGTAGATTTCAAAACCAACTGTTCTAATTCCTGATCAATTAAAACAAAATGCATTGGATGATACACAAGTAGAACGTCCCAACAAACAAAAGGAAAAGATTGACACACTTCCACACCATAAATTTATACACATTGTGAGTTATTGTGAAACTTAACCACAATCATGATCCTGTATTAACTAATACAAATTTTAGATTGATACTGTCTGTTGGCTCCAACCCATCTCTTCAACTCTCGGGTGCTTGAGAATATGCATTTTATCCAGACATAGGGATTTCAATAAAATACTGAAGGCATCGCCACATCTATAAAGAGGCATGGTGAAACAATAGATAAATACTAACTTCATGAAGCTACAGTTCAAATGTGCAAGTAATAAACTACGAACCAATGGAAAGAAAAATAAAGGATGTATGGTTTCAAAGTTCGGGTGACATCCTTTATTTTTCTATTTTTAGACGGATGGTGGATAGGGATCGTGAATTGGGTTGGGTCAAGTGACATCCCATCCGCCATCCGTCCAAAAAAAAAAGGGGGTACAAAGCATAGTTTTAAACAACGGTATCAGTTACATAGCAAAATCAAAATACGGTCATATATATCAGCTGATATCAATATCAGAAGTCTAAAATCTCAAAACTTATCAGCCGGTATTTAAAACCCTAGCGTACAAGGTCCACAGCTGTTCTCCCTAAAGGTGTATTATTGATCAGTTTTCAAACCCAAGCAAACTGTAGCATAATGAACCATATGCTATTTGAAACCTAAAATATATTTTAAACAAATCTTAAAGACTAACAATATGATGACCAATTTACAGCATTTATATCATAAACAAAGAAGAAGAAAAAAAAAATCCTCAACAAATTTTTAATTTTTAACTACACAAACAAATAAAGGTGCAAATCTTACATGAAAATTGATACCTAGCAAGATTTCTTCAAGCGTTTGGGGGGCCTCATCGTTTCTTTCCTTGAATCCTCCGGAGTTTTTGTGTTTGTATGTGGCTGCAAACACTTTGGAGTCTCAGTATCAGTACAAAGAGGATGATTCACTCTACTAGCAAACAATGACCAAAGTATAAAGCCACACAAACTATTCAGTTGAAAACAGATTCCAAATATGAATTATGCTGGTGTATGCTGCGTATCACTTCTTGATTAGCAAATATCATTGTTAGTGAGAATATTAACAGATAGTTATAATCCATGATCTAATAATAGATCATTAAGATCATAATCAACAAAATGAGAGCAGATAGATAAGATCATCCAATCATGAAATAGGGCCCTACTCAAACAGAGAAACTAGAAGATCAAAAGGAAAATCACTGGATGATCTTCATTATTTAATTAAAATTTACGTTCCGGAGTGATAATTATAAATTACACTAGGCAGCACAAGGTGTAATAATTTGATTAGAAATAAATAAAATCATCCAAACGAATAAATATAGATCTCATTTATTTTACAAAGCTCAAGGTTGTGCAAGAGAAATGAGAATTTCAGAACTAAAATATTATGCCACTATTTCTTACCTCTTCCCACTTTCTTTGGAGTTCCAACAGTTCTTGACAGTATGCAAGGCACTCTGCATGGTATACAGCAGCTAAGTCTTTTATCAAGGCCTTCCTTCTGATAATACCAATCACTTCAAGCAAACAAAGAGAGAAAGGGTGAGTACGTTTAAGCAACATGTATGAACAAATAGTTCCCAGTTAGACAAACTAAAAAATATTAGCTTCCATGCTAATCAACACAAGAAAGCATTTCTGAAAGTCATCACTTAGTGAAAGATATGAAGCACAAATGCTTTTAAGAAGGTGTTGTGTATATGTCAAACATGTGTCAGACACTGACAACACTCGTCAGACAGATCTCAGCACCGCACATCCAAACATGTTTTATTATTCTTTTAATATTTTTAGAACTCCCATGGTTTGGACATTTGGGGAACATGCATATCCATCGTTTAAAGGCACAAAATATAATACAAATTTGCAGAAAACAACTTGGAAGCAAATGCTTAAAATCAAAATAATGTGGAATTATACCTATTAATTTCTTCTCTTGGAGGGTTGTCAATCCTAAAGACTTTGTGAATTGAGCTTTTCAAGATTAGATGGATTTTTTTTTCTTTCTTTTTACACTTACTTTGCAATATATAAAATGTGAAAAAGGATCATTTACTATTTTGATAAAATAAAATAAAATGTAAATATATTTATAATAAAAAAAATAAAGATGCTATTTAATTTTTATGCATAAAAAAAATTAATATTTATTTGTTGCTACGTTCCTAAAGTATTGTGACCTCATTTGTTGAAAATTGTCTTGTTAGCATGTATGTATTGTGCCACGTGTTTGTACCCATCTTTTCTAGAGTAAAAGAATGTACATAAATAAGCTAATGAAAAACCCCATGGCCATCCAACAAACCTCGAGAAATATTTAAGATTTAAAAAGCATGCTTTAGTCTTTTTCTTTATTTCTTTCTTCTTCTTTTTTGGGGTGGGTAGTTCTAAATTCACTAACCATCTATACTATATCTGTACTATATTATAAAAGGAACACCCAAGTTAATGTGAACCCAAAAGTGAAGCAGTATAATGCTTGTTTCTATTCCAAAATTGTCCCCCTAAAAAAGTTATTTTTTCCCGTTTAAAAGAGTTCTTCCGTAGCCTTTGAAGGCTAAGAGTGCAAACTCATCAACAAAATTGCTCACAATTTTTAAATTTAAAGAGTTTCTAAAACTTCCACATCTTCCTAGCAGTTATGCAGCATTGCATGTTCCAAGAGGCTAGTATGTACACATATTATATGGAAAATGCTAAAGAATGCCCTAGGTAATATTGGGATGAGTATAGAAAGTGCCTTGAAAATAGGTGAAAAGTGTCTCGTGTGCTTCAATCTTTTTGTCTTTTTCTTGTGCCCCAAGGGCACTCGTTAGCAAGACCCATATATGACCTTACTATCTTCACTTATGTTTAAGATGATCGCCATAGTTAAAAAAGAATCTACCATAGCCTTCTATGTTTACAAGACTATGGAATGTGTAACCAAGCATATTATACTGTAAATTACACCAATGGTCTCTATAATTTCAGCTAATTTCCAATTTGATCCCATATTTTCAATATTAATATACAAAAACTCTATAGTTTCAGGTGTATTTCAATCAGGTCACTCCCTCCAATCCGATAGTAACTAATGAAAAATTTATGTGCATTGCACATGTAAGGAAAAATGTTTTAATATTACCTTCTACCATTCAATGCAAACGAATTGTCCATATATAAATGGATGAATCCATAAACTAAACTCAATTTCTTATCTCACTTTACTTTCACTATCTAACTCAAACCCATCATCCACTATCACCTTCCTTCATTGTAACTGCCCATAACCACCATCCCCTATCATAACCACTGCCACCACCTTTTCCTTTAACTTTTCTCTCTCTCTCTCTACTTTCTTTATCTAACTCAAACCCACCATAACCCTCTTTTTTCATTTTTTCTATCTCTTGTATCTCTAATCCACTTCTTCCACAGTAATCATCACCACCTTTATTTACTTCCTCTCTAACCCACATTCCCCATACATAATTACCACTACTTTTTTTCCTTCATTTTTTTCTTTCTAAGCCAAACCTACCGCCCATCACCACCTTCATTCATCACAACTCATAAACCAGTTTTCTTTTTCTTTTTCTTTTTTAAAGATCCAACCTCCTCCACCATAGCCATGACCATCTTCTTTATTTTTTTCACTTTGTTTTCTTTCTTTAACCCAAACCATCACTCATCACCAACCACAATAACCACAACCACTTTTTTCTTCAATATGTTTCCATCTTTTATTTTCTTTCACGTTTCTTGAAACCTTAATTTTCTTACTTTCGTGATATATTTCATTCTTTTAAAACAAACAATCACATGCACTGAAAATATGTTTTCAATGTCTTTTATCTCAAATTTCAAATGGAAAAAACATACTTCAAAGAGTTCAAACAAATCAAGTCCCTGAATTACTCCTAAAGGCTGAACGACATGATTTACCAATTGGCTCTCATTCCCAATTGCATACTATGGTTTTCAATTGGTAGACACTACACTAGTAATCTCACAAAACAGGGTTACATTAACCCACAAAAATCTCATAATCGCTAATAAGAAATAGAAAACACAAATCAAATATTAAAAAGGTGAATCTTGACAGCGAATTAGAAATAGCCCCTAAGAGCATCTCCAATCCTTTATCAAATTTTTCATCAAATTCAAAATGGATGAAAAAAAAAATGGCTAAAAGTGTGCTTTAACCATTTCATCAAATCTGTATCAAATCAAGGGAGCTGCAATTTTTTCACCAAATCAAGTATGACCCAAAATTCCCAACAATCATATTTTTACTCAAATTTGATATAACTTTAAAAAAAAAAAAAAGAGTAAGAATTGGAGATCGTTTTCTTTCACGGAAAATGCTCAAAAACAGGTTTTTAGAATAAATTATTAATATTTCAAACAAGCTTTTGAGCAAATTTTCACTCAATTCAAAATTGTTGATACAGACAAAGGCTAGAATCAAATAGGTATATATATATATCATAAATAATGCGCAGAGACAGAATGCAAACCCTAAAAAGAGTAGAGAAGGGAATTACTGCGGCTGGGATCGAATCGGGGAGGGGGTGCGGGCGGCGGCGGAGGGGCAGCATCAGATGATGCCTGCGGCGGCGGAAGAGGAGGCCCTAGTTCTTCGAGTTCAACCATTTTTGTGTCGCAATTGTGAGTCCCTTTCTATACCGTAACCATGACTTTTTCTTTGCTCTCTCTCTCGCTGTCTATCTATCACTGCTGCACAGTCCGGCAACCGAGAGCGGTTTCACAGCGGGCGTTTGGTGCGGATTATAGAGGCAATTTATAGCTTATTTTAATTTGAGATTTTGTGCTTATTTTTTTATTAGTTAGAAATAACTTAAATAAATTAATAAAAAAATAATTTTTAAAAAAATTAAATAAAAATGTTTTTAATTTTTGGTTTCTACTCATTAATTTTAACTTAAAATAATTTCGACCAAACACCTCTACTCTCGAACAAATCATCACCCAGTGGGAGTGTTTGGCAATAAGATTGGGTTAAAAATTAATAAAATAAAATATTATATTTAATTTATAATTTTTTCATTATTATTAAATTAATTAAAAAAAGTCAATCAACTTTTAAATTAAATTTTTTTAATCGAGTTAAAATAATTAAAAAGTTAAATAATTAATTAAAATAACTAATTTCTTTAAAAAATCATTAAATATATATATATATATAATTACATTAAATTTGAATAAAAATATAATTAATTTAATATTTTTAATATAATTATATTAATTTTTTAATGTAATTACAATGACGACAATTAATGTCAATAGTAAATAAATGGGTTGGGCTTAGAAAACTTGAATGTTTTGATAAGAGTGATTTGGGAAGTTGATTAAAAGTAAGGGTATAAATTTGGCTTGGGCCAGCCCATGTCAAGCTTAATGGGCTCTCGTCAAAATTCGAGACAGGCCACAGGACAAAAAATTAGGCCCAGACCCAGGCCCAAGGGGTATTTGGGCCTTGGGCGAGCCGATGGGCCTAGGCTCGAGCTTTGGACGGGCTTGAACATAATTTTTGTTTATTTATTTTTTCTACTAAAATTTTATTATTTTTCACTAAAAAAAAAACACTAGGCCTCGGCGAGGGCCAGGCCTTAAGTGGGTTTTAAGCAGGCTGATGGGCCGGATCGGGTTTCAAAATGATGGCTCAGGCCCACGGTCTCAGGCCCGGGTGTAAAAGAGCCGAATCCACCTCGGGCTGTGGGCGAACTTTAGGCTGCCCACGGATTGCAGGCCATTTTTACACTCTTAGTTAAAAACTAATTTTTTTATTTTTTTTGACTTTTTTGGCCATTTGTGTGTAAAAAATATGAGAGACGATATGATTCAAAATGGGTTAAAAGCTAAAAACTAGCTTTTTACTAGCTTCCCAATTTGCTCCATAATCTAAATCGTTCATTTTGTAGGAACCTCAATACATATTATCCATAAAAAAAAATTAGTTCATTCCAATAATCATAAATTTTTCATTTAATTACATTTATTTTTTAAAAAATAAACAATAAATATATTTTTGAAATAATTTAAAAAAAGAATATTGTTTTTGTGGGGATATATTTCTGAGTACCAACACGTGGCCAAGGTGACGCCGACGTGTCAGCTGAGGTGCCACGTGTCCTGGTCATAACGTCGAGGTTATCTCGGATAGGCCGAGGTTATCACCGAAGATATCGGAATCCGGGATAAGCGGATAGGGGACAAGAGTCCTAGCATGAGGAAAGACTTCAGCCTAGATAAGGATAAAACTCTTAGAGAGTTTATCTTTATCCATTGAAGAGTCCAAGATTAGCAGTAATCCTAAGTCTATTAGAGCTAGGCTTCTATTGGGATTAGGATTGTGTTGGCTATAAAAGGGAGGCACCCCCATGGGTCTGAGGTACCCAATTTATATTCTGAACAGTGAATTAAGCACTATTAATTATCTTTGAGATAACTGACTTGATCGTCGGAGTGCCCCCGAGTGGACGAACCACCGCCAGAATCTCTTCTTTCTGTTGCATGTCGTTCAGGTGCCATCTATTCCGCCAGTGCTCTCTAGTTGAATACTGAGTTGGCAGTGTGGTCAGAAAACCACTTACACAATTTGGCGCCGTCTATGGGAAAGAAAGGAGGATAGATGGCCAGCGACGGACAGAAAGAAAAGGTTGGGGACGAAATCCCTGCTGGGAACGGTAAACACGTTGACCTTAACATGGAGGAAGATGGTTGCAACGAGGAGACTCAGGGTTAGAATCATGGCAAGAAAGACGTCGGCCAGGAGGGCGACGTACCAAAGAAATCGGATCGAAGCGGGTATTACAACGAGGACAACCTTCAGGTGTGGAAGGATAGATGCCTGCGGAGGGATGAAGAGGTGAAAGAGATGGCGAACAAATTGGCTGACCTGCAATTGGTCGTCAATTTCATGATGCAAAACAACGTCATGCAGCCACCATTCCCGCTGCAGGACACCCCGATTCCAGCAGCCAATGCCCAGAAGGGAGGGCAGAAAACAATCCCTATAGCCCCCCAGCACACCAGGAGCGAAAAACACTCTCACCGACCTTCAAGGAAGATAGGGCGAGAAGAGTCGAGAAGAGAAGAATCTCGAAGGACACATCGCACCAAGGAAGCAGACCCCAGATAACATCGACATGTTCAAAGGCAGGAGCTGTGCTTCGACACAACTCATGGAGAAAGGTCGAAAAGGGCTCACAACGAAGCTGAGAGCAGTGCGCCGAAAAGACTGAAGTCAGGAGATAGCCGAGCTCCTGGCCGGATCAAAAAGGACTTGAGAGATTACCTCAAGAGCAAGCAAGAGCATGCCGAGGTAACTTCTCCTGTTAAACCGAGAACACCATTCTTGGTGGAGTTAGACAAAGTTAAGGTCCCGAAGAGATTCAGTATGCCAAGGTTCCAGATATACGATGGGAAGTCGGACCCCAACTTTCACGTCGGATTATACCTGAACTCGATGGCTTTGTACACTGGAAATGAGCCGTTGCTCTGCAAAGTGTTTCCCTCATCATTCGGGGAGATTGCATCGGATTGGTTTCACAAATTGCCGAAAGGAAGTGTGAAAACTTGGGAAGGCCTGGTCGAGATGTTTGTGGCTAGGTTCATGACAAACAAACTACAGCCCTTGAGGGTAGACGCCCTAATGGCTCTGAAGATTGGAGAGGACGAAAGCCCGAGAGCCTACGCCAAGAGGTATTACGAGGTGTTCAACCGAATACCAGAATGCAACCAAGAAGTGGCCGTTGTGTCATTTAAAAATAGCCTGAAAGATAGCTGCCTACTCCGAAAATCACAGGCAAAGACGTTGCCAAAAAGCATGGAGGAGCTCATGGCCAGAATCGAGAAATATGCCAGAGCCGAGGAGGACACGCCAGGAACCACGGCGATAAAACAAGAAAAAGGAAACGGCTTGCCGAAGCGAGGTCGAGGTAACAACGGATCCAACAAGCAGGAGATAGGACTAAGGGCTACACAGGCAGTCACAACTGTGTTCCGAATCCCCATTCACAAAGTCCTGGATAAAATCCAAACCCAACCCTATTTCAGAGCACCAGCAAGGGTACCAGGAGAGTTTATGGGACGAAGCCTTGGTAAGCATTGTGCTTACCATAACGAAGATGGGCATATGACCAAGGGTTGCAAAGCCCTGAATGCGCACCTGGAAGACCTGGTAAGACAAGGCCATTTGAGGGACCTTGTAGATGAGGCCAGGACAAGGGAAGAGCAGGCGAGACTACCTCAGGTACCGGCAGCTCCACCTCCCCCAACACAGCAACCGCAGCAGGCGGACCTCGAGTAATTAATGTAATTCACTCGAAGGTAAACGAAAACGAAATACGAGGGGAGACCCAGAAGGTGAGACATTTGCAGCATGTGTACCAAGTAAGGGAGAAAAGACCTCGGGCCGAGGAGTACCTGGGACCAGTAGTGTCCTTTACTGAAGCCGACCTGGAGATGGTCCAACATCCGCACAACGATGCCTTGGTAGTATCCCTCCAGGTTGGGGAATGCCAAGTGAAGCGCATCCTCATTGACCAAGGCAGCTCTTGTGACATCATGTATGTCAGATGTTACAAGGAGCTTGGCTTCACCCAGACGATATGGAACAATCTAATGGCCCAATGGTCGGGTTCAATGGAACGCCAACATAGCCACTGGGAGCAGTGAACTTAGATATGCAGGCTGGCACGAAGAAGATAAAGACAGAGTTCACCGTAATCGACACACCCTCCCCTTACAATATTATCTTGGGAAGGCCATGGTTGCATGCAATGGGGGTTGTTCCCTCAACATTGCATCAACTATTGTGGTTCCCAACAGAGCATGGGATAGAGGAGATCAGAGGAGATCAGCTACAGGCAAAGAATTGCTCTATGACAGCAATGAAATCCACCTGTAGCATACGAGAACCAGAGAATGCAGAGATCAAAGACGAGGACGTGGAAGTCCTAGAGGATGTCGGCAAGGAGCCAGCCGAGAAGAGTGAAGAAGTACTAAAGAAAATCCTCGTCCAGGAGGGGGATGAAGAAAGCTTCTTTCTTCTCGGCTCGGGCTTAGCCGAAGAAGAGGAAAAAGAGTTGAAAGCTTTTTTTACAGCAAATATTGAGGTGTTTGCTTGGACGCCTTACGAAATGCCTGGCATTGACCCCGAGGTCACTTGCCATAAACTAAACGTTGACAGGTCGGCCAAACCTGTAATCCAATGAGTAAGAAGACCGACGTTGATGCATGTCGAAGCAATGGAAGAGGAGGTAAACAGACTTCTGGAGGCCAGGGCCATTCGAAAGGTAAATTACCCGACATGGCTATCAAATACAGTGGTGGTAAAGAAAAAGAATGGTAAATGAAGGGTCTGCGTGGATTTTACCAGCCTGAACAAGGCCTGTCCCAAAGACAGTTTTCCTCTATCCAAGATTGACCAACTGGTAGACGCCACTTCAGAGCATGGAAGGATGAGCTTCCTAGATGCCTACAGGGGGTACCATCAAATAGCTATGTACCCTCAAGATGAAGAGAAAACTGTGTTTATCACCCCAAAAGGGCTGTATTGCTACAGAGTGATGCCTTTTGGGTTGAAAAACGCAGGAGCAACTTACCAAAGATTGGTAACCAAGATGTTCAAACACTTGATTGGCGGAACGGTGGAAGTTTATATAGATGACATGGTCGTGAAGACCAAGGAACCTGAAGGTCATTTGGCCGACCTGAAAGCAGTCTTTGACATCCTTAAAACATATCGGCTCCGACTCAATGCATCGAAGTGTGCATTTGGAGTTGGATCTGGTAAGTTCTTGGGATACCTGGTGACCAGAAGGGGCATTGAGGCCAGCCCAGACCAGATTAAGGCCATCCTAGAGTTGAAGAGCCCGACGTCGGCAAAACAGGTGCAAATGCTGACTGGAAGGGCTGCAGCCTTGAACAGGTTCATAAGCAGAAGCTCTGACAAATGCAAACCCTTCTTCAACTTAGTGAAAAAGGCCATAGACTTCTTGTGGACAGAAGAGTGCGAAGTCGCCCTGGCCGACTTAAAGAAGTATTTGACCACGGCTCCGGTTCTCTCAAATCTAGAACCTAGAGAGGAGCAGTTTTTGTACTTAGCAGTTTCAGAGCACGCAGTAAGCGCAGTGGTAATCCGAGAAAAAAAAAAAAGGGAGCAAAGGGCTATTTACTATGTAAGCAAAACCTTGACTGATGCAGAAACCAAGTATTTACCCCTAGAGAAATTGACGTTGGCTTTAGTAATGGCTTCAAAGAAGCTGAACCATTACTTTCAAGCCCATAAAATTGTGATGCTAACAGAGCACCCTTTGAAGTCCCTGTTGCAGCAAGGAGATCTGACAGGCAGAATAGCTAGATGGGTAGTGGCCTTGGGGTAGTATGACCTAGAATACAGACCCAGAACAGCGATCAAAGGCCAAGTCTTGGCCGACTTCGTGGCCGAGTTCACTCTAGGAGCCATCACACATCGGGCTCCGTTGAGCCGAGATGAACGATGTCTAAGCAAGCAAGGAGAAGCCCAGTCGAGGGCAACGGAACAAAGGAAAGAAAAAAAACTCAGACCCTACAACATTTACATCGGCGACTCCTTTCGACTGTTTGTTGATGGAAGTTCAAACTGACAAGGAGCGGGGGAAGGAGTAGTACTGGTATCTCCAGATGGGTAGATACTAGAACAATTGATTCGTTTGGGGTTCAAGGCCTCAAACAATGAAGTAGAGTATGAAGCACTCATTGCAGGACTAAAACTGGCAGTGGCAGTAGAAGCAGATGAGGTAATAGTCTTTTGTGACTCCCAGTTTATAGTCAACCAGACAACGGGAGAGTTTGCAGCAAGAGATGAAAGGATGTCGGCCTACGCAAAGGAGGTCAACAGGTTGGTGGCCTTGTTTCAAAATTGCCGACTACATCAAGTTAGCCAAGATGATAACCGTCACGCTGATGCACTGGCCAACCTGGCTAGTGCAGTACAACCTGGAAAAGCAAGGACGATAATGATTGACTACTTGTCGGGCCCGAGCATCGAACCACTGACCACAGAGCGTGAAGCAATGTGTGTGGACATGGGACCAAGCTGGATGGATGCAATAGTAGCATTCCTGAAATAAGGAAAACTGCCAGATGATCACAAAGAGGCACACAAGATCAGATTGAAGTCGGCAAGATTCAGTCTGAAAGCAGAAGGACATCTCTACAGAAGATCCTTCACTGGACCCCTTTTGAGGTGTGTACATCCTTCACAAATCGAAGATTTCTTATACGAAATACATGAAGGAATATGTGGAAGCCACGCTGGGGGCAGATCACTTGCCCATATGGCCATTACCCAGGGGTATTGGTGGCCCTATATGTAGAAAGATGCAGAAGCCTATGTGAAGAAGTGCAAAAAGTGCCAAAGGTTTGCACCTCTGATACACCAACTAGCAGCAGACCTAAACCCAGTTCCAGTCCTTGGCCGTTTGCCCAATGGGGCATGGATCTCGTTAGATAACTCCCCCAAGCAACTGGACAAAGGAAGTACCTGCTGGTAGCAACAAACTACTTTACCAAATGGATAGAAGCTGAACCCCTTGCCAAGATTCGAGATGTGGATGTGAAGAGTTTCATATGGAAGAACATCATCACCCGGTTTGGGATTCCAAGAGCAATCGTTGCAGACAATGGAACACAATTTGATAGTAAGCTAATCAAGAGCTTTTGTGCAAAGTTCAAAATCAAGAATTACTTTTCAACCCCAAGCTTTCCCCAAAGCAATGGACAAGCAGAAGCATCCAACAAAGTTATCTTGGATGGGATAAAGAAGAGGCTGCAGGCAGCAAAAGGAAAGTGGGTGGATGAGTTGCCCAGTGTACTCTGGGCATATCGGACTACGCCGAGAAGATCAACAGGGGAATCCTCCTTTGCCATGGCTTATGGCACAGAAGTTGTCATTCTGCTGGAGGTCGGCATCCCAGGGATCAGAACCCAGGGAGTAGAAAACGGGACTAATGATGTACTCTTAACCCGAGATCTGGATCTTCTAGAAAAAAGAATGGAGAAAGCTGCAATTCAGCTTGCAGCATACCAGCAGCAGCTTGCCAGAGCTTATAATAAAAAGGTCAACCCAAGGGAGTTTCAAATCGGTGACCTCCTCTTGAGAAAAGCCGTCGGCAACAAGAATGATCCCAGAGAGGGCAAGCTTGGCCCAAATTGGGAAGGACCCTACGGAGTCATCTCGGTACTGGGAACTGGGGCATATCGGCTTGAAGATAATGAGGGCAAAGAGTTGCCAAGGCCCTGGAACACTTGCAATCTTAAGTTTTTCTATTATTAAATTTTCTTGTTCTTTGTTATTAGCCGAAGTAATAAATAAAGCTTGATTTTTTTCGTGACCGATATGATAGTTAATGACGTTTCCAGAATACATGTATAATGAGAACCCAAGTGGAACTTAAGTTCACATTAGGGGGCAGAGAGTTGGAAAATGGTTTTAACACTTGTTGAAATTTATGAAAAATTTACAAGTTGAAGTTAAACCGAGAACATGTTTAACGCTTGTTGAAATTTGTGAAAAATTTACAAGTTGAAGTTAACCCGAGATCATGTTTAACACTTGTTGAAATTTGTGAAAAATTTACAAGTTGAAGTTAAACTGAGATCATGTTTAACGCTTGTTGAAATTTGTGAAAAATTTATAAGCTGAAGTTAAACCGAGATTATGTTTAACGCATGTTGAAACTTGAGTTTACAAGTTGAAGTTAAACTAAGTTTATATTGAACACTTGTTGAAAATTTGTGAAAAATTTACAAGTTGAGACAAAGTGTCACGACCCAAACCCGCCCCTATGGGTTTAGCACCGTAACCGACCAGTAATCTGTGATTACCGAAGGCCTTCTTAACAGTAAAGACAGTAATACAGAGTACAGGGGCTGGCGGAAGCCAAAACAGTAATAAAAGATGTCCAATGAGCTGTGACAATCTGTATGCAAAAAGACTTTTCCGAACATATTCACATTGATAAGCAAAACATATATATACACCATATGTACAAACATTTAGGTTAGGGACCAAATCCCTAATTAGCACAGTACAGTACAAGTCTCAACATTTATTACAGAACAGAGGCAAAAAGGGAGAATCTAAAACACCCCAAAACAGCCTTGGCTTGAACTGACATGGAACCTCGAAGTGAGGCACGATGGTTGGCTTGACAAAAAGGGAGCTTAGCCTGACGCTCCTAGCTTCGGTCCGGTGCTTGGACACCTACATATATATATATAAACAGTGAGCTAAAGCCCAGTGAATAACAGTTGTGTAAAGATGTTAAGAATGAATGTCCTTTCAGTAAATAAACAGTCATATCAGTCACTTAGAAACCATAGCAGTCATATATGGTGCATCCCATAGCAAAACAGTACAGTAGGTCTTAACAGACCAAACAGTCAGTTGATGGCCATCATAACAGTAAACAGTAGTGGTTCCAAACATGGGAACCGATAGAGATCTCTGTGACAGTAGCAGTAACAGTACAGTAACAGTAAATTGCTATGGATGCCACGAATACATTTTACAAATAGGACAAAATTCATTCATTAAACAATAACGTTTCAGTAAACAGAACAGTTGATCATTCAAAAAATATTCATAATTGAACATATCTTTACAACATTGTTACTCACAGAGCACTGGGCTATAAGCAGCTAATGAGCGTCCTTGGACACCAACCCTCCACAGTTACAGAACGAACACACACTAAGTTACACACTTGGGAATCAACAACTTAGTCCCTATCTTGACTTGGTGTGGTTCTACATCAATAACCTCATTAAGATGCCTTAAACTAGGCCTAGGAATGCCTAGGATGAAATGAGGATGCAAAGATGTACTTTAGAACACTTTTCAAAACTTTCAGAAAACAAGGGTCTCGCTCGAGCGTGGATTTCTTCGCTCGAGCGAGCTTGTCAAAACAGTGGGGTCGCTCGAGCATGGACTTCCTCGCTCGAGCGGTCTGTAAAAATGCAAGAAGTGCTGGATGTTGAAAATCCCCGTTCGACGCTCGCTCGAGCGTGAGACACAGTCCTCGCTCGAGTGTAGGTTCTCTAGCTCGAGCGTGCGTCTGCGTGCACCCAAAACCTGAGAGCTTGCAATTCACGCTCGAGCCAACATTCCGTCGCTCGAGCGGACCTCTGAATACACAGGGGCTCGCTCGAGCGTGGAATCCTTCGCTCGAGCGTGGAAGCCAAAATCTGGAATTTCCAGATTTGCCTCCCAAGCTCAAACCAAGCATTCAACACCTCAAAACTCAACCTTTTGGGCCAATTTTCTGGAAAAACACTTGAAAACCAACAATATAACATGATTCAAAGATCAATTTTGTAAAATCAAGCCCAAAGGTAAACCAATTGAACACCAATTTCAAATAAACTTCAAGAACAAGATGTACATTTAACATGCATGTGTTCAATTGAATTCAAAGCTACTAACACATGACCACATGCAAGTTTTAGCTCAAGAACATGGTGAATTCATGGACTATAACAAAAATGTGGACATGCATGTGGAAATTCATGAAGAACAACCTCCAAATTCAAGAATATGAACATGCATGCATGGATTAAGCCTCAATCCAACACTTTACTTTAATTCTTGACTTAGATCACCAATTTACCATGAACCATGCAAGAAATAACTCAAATACACAATTGAGAGGATGAATTCCTTTCCTAGGTCTTGAATTCAAGATGTGGAAGCTCAAATATGCAAATGCTCTTCAATTCTACTAAAATGCCAAGCAAATCTCAAATGAAGTCAAGTTTTTCTCCTAACTCCCTCTTTCTTTCGGTTGGTCTCAAGAAGAGGATGAAGAAATAATGCATCAAGTGTGTGAGTTAAGTCCCAAACAAGATTTGTAAAGTGGCCCACTAGATGGCAAAATGGTAGTAAATGCAAACTAATGTAATTTAACTTTATTTAATTCTAATTTAAACATTTCAAATCAAATTTAAATTAAATCTACCATAAAATCACATAAATTCAAACTAGCATATAACACTAATCAATTTCTGGTCCGGTCGCCGATAAGACCTTCAATTCGCAGTTCAAAGTTAAAACATGAACAGATTCATTTAGAAATCAAACAGATAGAAATGCATTCAAAACAATACACTCATACAATCAATTCAGAATTTCATTCTTATCAGTTACTTATCATGCTCAGTCACAGTTTAGCAGTAACCAGAGGTGAGGGTTGTCACAGTCTCCCCTCCTTACAAAGAGTTTGGTCCTCCAAACTCGAATTACCTTCATTTTAGAAGAATACTGGATCCAGAGAGAACAATTCAGGATACCGTTTCATCATATCGTCTTCTCTTTCCCAAGTGGCATATACGCCACCATGGTTTTGCCAGTCCACTTTCACTAACGAAATTTCTTTATTCCTCAACTTCTTGATTCGTCGATTTACAATCTGAATAGGTCGTTCTTCATAAGTGTAGTCGTCACTTAGCACTACACAGGTAGGCTCAATCACATGGAAGGGATCCCGAAGGTAATCCTTCAACATTGAAATATGGAAGACACTGTGCATATGCTCTATTTCAGGAGGAAGTACTACTTGATATGCCATTGGATTTATCTTCTCAATGATTTCATACAGCCCGACATATCTCGGTGCTAGCTTACCCTTAACTCCAAAATGAGTCTGCCCTTTCATTGGTGTCACTTTAACAAAAACATGATCACCCACTTCATATTCCTTGTCTCGCCTTCGGACATCCGCATAACTTTTCTGTCGGCTTTGTGCGGTTTTCAATCTTTGTTGAATCAATTTCACTTTTTCAGTGGTTTCTTGTACAATCTCGGGCCCAAGCAAAGGCCCATCTCCAACTTCTGCCCAGCAGATAGGAGATCAACATTTCCTGCCATATAAAGCCTCGAAAGGCGCTATACCAATGCTCAAGTGAAAACTGTTGTTGTAGGCAAACTCAGCTAAAGGTAAATGGCTTTCCCAATTTCCTTGGAAATCAAGAACACACATTCGCAGTAAATCTTCCAAAGTCTGGATGGTTCTTTCTGACTGGCCATCTATCTGAGGATGGTATGCACTACTTAGTCTCAGTTCAGTACCCAATGCTGTCTGCAGACTTTGCCAAAATCTCGATGTAAACTTTGAGTCCCTGTCAGAAACAATAGATACTAGCACTCCATGCAATCTAACAATCTCATCAATATAAATTGTAGCCAATTTGTCTGCATTATAGATTGTTTTGACAGGTAAGAAGTGAGCAGATTTAGTCAATCTATCAACAATAACCCAAATTGAGTCCATACCTTTACTGGAGCGGGGTAAACCAACAATGAAATCCATAGTGATATGTTCCCATTTCCACTCCGGTATTGGTAAGGGTTGCAGTAAGCATGCGGGTCGTTGATGTTCAGCCTTAACTTGTTGGCAATGAAGGCATTTCGATACAAAGTCAGCAATCTCTTTCTTCATTCCCGCCCACTAGAAAATCAGTTTCAAGTCTTGGTACATTTTCGTATTTCCTGGATGGATAGACAGTTTCGAATTGTGGTCATCTTGCAGAATTCGTCTTTTCAGTTCAGAATCATTCGATACACACAACCTTCCCTAGAATGTCAACACATTGTTCTCAAATTTAAAGTCCGGCCTCGGTTTGGACTCCCGTTCATCAATGACCTTTTTCAAAAAGTCATCATGTTGCTGTTTCTCTTTAATCTCCTCAATCAGTGCCGGTTGAGCAGAAATAGCGGCTAAGGTTCCACCTTGTTCACGCAAAACAATTTCAACCTCAAATTTTTCAAGGTCACTTAGCAATTCTTTCAGCCCGGGGAGTAAATAGGCTAAATTTCCAACTGATTTCCGACTCAGTGCATCGGCAACAATGTTAGCTTTTCCTGGATGGTACAAAATTTGCAAGTCGTAGTCTTTTATCAGTTCTAACCATCTCCGCTGCCTCATGTTCAATTCTTTCTATGTAAAGAAATATTTCAAGCTCTTGTGATCTGTATACACTTCACATGTTGCCCTCATAAAGGTAGTGATGCTAGATTTTCAATGCAAATACCACTGTGGCAAGTTCTAAGCCATGAGTCGGATAATTTTTCTCGTGCGGTCTTAGTTGTCGGGAAGCATATGCAATAACTCTACCATTCTGCATCAAAACACATCCTAAACCCTTATAAGAAGCATCACTAAATATGGTAAATCCATCCGTACCTGAGGGTAAGGTGAGAATCGGTGCAGTCACAAGTCGAGTTTTCAATTCTTGAAACGCCGTTTCTCTCTGGTCAGTCCAGTCAAATAATATCCCTTTTTGAGTCAACTGAGTCAACGGTAGGGCAATTTTGGAGAAGTCCTTTACAAATCTTCTGTAGTATCCGGCTAAGCCTAAGAAACTTCGGACTTCAGTAACATTCGTCGGTCTAGGCCAATTCACTACTGCTTCAATTTTCTGCAGGTCAACTGAAATGCCATCCTTACTGATCACATGTCCCAAAAACATTACATTGTCTAGCCAAAATTCACACTTTGTTAGTTTTGCATACAGTTTCTGTTCTCTTAAGGTCTGTAAGGCAATGTTCAAATGATGTTCATGTTCTTCCGTGCTTTTGGAATAAATCAAAATGTCGTCTATGAACACAACTACAAATTCATCGAGGAATGGTTTGAAAATTCTATTCATAAGGTCCATAAATGCAGCGGGTGCATTAGTAACTCCGAAAGGCATAACAAGGAATTCGTAATGTCCATACCTCGTTCGAAAGGCAGTCTTTTCAATGTCCTCTGGTTTGACTTTCAACTGGTGGTATCCAGATCTAAGGTCAATTTTAGAGAAAACCTGGGCACCCTGTAACTGGTCAAATAAATCGTCAATACGAGGCAATGGATATTTGTTTTTCACTGTTACCTTGTTCAGCCCTACGGTGAAGTACTGGGCCTGATGAACTTCTTATCTAACAGTTCTTGCAGCTGAATTTTCAATTCTTTCAGTTCGGTAGGTGCCATTCTGTACGGAGCTTTGGAAACTGGCTGTGTATCCGGAATCACATCAATGGTGAACTCAATGTCCCTGTCAATCAAATCCCCTGGCAAATCATCTGGAAAAACATCTGGGAATTCTCTGACTATAGAAATACTGTCCACATTAGCTTTAGCATCAGTAGGTACAGTCAATATACAACATAGATACCCTTTACATCCCTTCTTAATCAGTTTAAATGCTTTCATGGATGAAATCAGGTATGTGGGAGGTACTACACCAACTTCGTTAAATACAAATTCAGGTAATCCAGGTGGACGGAAAACAACTTGTTTTGTTACACAGTCTATGGTAGCATGATATTTTGTTAACCAGTCTATTCCCAATATTACATCAAAATGGTCGATGTTCAAAGGCAGTAAATCAATATACAAATGCACATCCCCAACAATAATTTCACATACAGGGTACATATAAGCACAAGTCATGGATCCCCCAACAGGTGAAGATACAGCTAACAAATAGTTCATGGGTTCTAGTGGTCTATTCAATTTTCGTGAAAAAGCATGCGAGACATAAGAATGTTGTCACAACCCAAACCCGCCTCTATGGGTTTAGCACCGTAACCGGCCAGTAATCCGAGACTACCAAAGGCCTGCTGGACAGTAATACAGTAATACAGAGTACAAGGGCATGGCGGAAGCCAATACAGTAAATAAACAATGTCCAATGAGCTGACAGTCTGTATGCAAAAAGATTTTTCATACATTTATACTTTCAGTACAGAATAGTATGCACAAAATATACAATTAGTCAAAACTGGGACTTAATCCCTATTAAACAGTACAATACGATGCTATCAGTCTATGCAGTAAACAAAACAGTTACAGAGACAAACAGGGAAATAAAACACCCCTAAGCCCCTAAGCCATAGCTTGATAGGCTCGGAACCTCGCAGTGAGGCACAGTGGTTGGCTTGACAAAATTAAAGCTTGCCTGACGCTCCTAGCTGCGGTCTGGTGCCTGTACACCTACATATATATATGAGCAGTGAGCTAAAGCCCAGTGAATAACACAATGCGTAAAGGGGGTTAAGAATAAATGTCCTTTCAGTATTGAAAACAGTCATTTTAGTCAGTTTATCAGTCATTCAGTTTGTGGCTCATATTTCAGGTCATAACAGTCATTCAGTTAAAGCAGTGATATGTGGTACATCCATTGGCATAACAGTACAGTAAACAGTAGGTCTTAAAAGACCGGGTCTTAACAGACCAAACAGTAAATGATGGCCATCAGTAGCAGTACAGTATCAGTAACAGTAACAGTAACAGTAACAGTACTATTTCAGAGAACAGTACAGTACTTGTGGATTTAAGAGGTGTCTCGCACAGATTCTAGAGGTGGCTCACACTGTAGCACTTAGTTCCGTAGATTCTAGAGGTGGCTCACAGTGTAGCACTTAGTTCCGTACAGCACTTGTTCCATATCAGAAATACAGAATGGCCATCATAACAGTAAACAGTAGTGGTTCCAAACTTGGGAACCGACAGAGGTCTTTCTGTCACAGTAACAGTAAACAGTAGGTGCCAAGGATGCCACAGTACAGTTCAGAATATAAGACATACGTTCATTCGGTACACAGTATCAGTTCAGTGAACAGTTCAATTCCGTAAACAGTATCAGATTAGTAAACAGTATCAATTCAGTAAACAGTTCAGTTCAGTAAACAGTATCAATTCAGTAAACAGTTCAGTTCAGTAAACAGTTCAGTAACCAGTTCAATTCAATAAGCAGTTTCGTAAACAGTTCAATTTAGTAAACATTTCAGTTCAGTGAACGGTTCGGCAAACAGTTCAATAAAGTAGACAGCTCAATAAGGTAAACAATTCAATAAAGTAAATAGTTCAGAAGATAATCATTTTTGAACATATCTTTACACAGTTGTTACTCACAGAGTTCTGGGCTACAGTAAGCTAGAGCGTCCCCTCGGTAAGCTAACCCTACACAGTATACAGGATGAACACACACTAAGCTATACAGTTGGGGAAGATCAATAACTTAATCCCTAATTTGCCTCGGTGTGTTCTACATCTATATCCTCATTAAGATGCCTTAAACTAGGCCTAAGAATGCCTAGAATGGGATGAGGATGCAAAAATACACTTAGAAAACATTTTGCAAAGTTTGCTGAAAATAGGAGCCTCGCTCGAGCGAGCCTTCCTTCGCTCGAGCGAGCTTCCAAAATCAAAGGCTTCGCTCGAGCGAGAAATCCTTCGCTCGAGTGGTCTGTCGAAACAGTAAAAATACTGGATGCTGAGATTTTACGCGCGATGGTCGCTCGATGGTCGCTCGAGCAGAGCCCTGGACAAAGGTGCTCGCTCGAGCGAGGAAGCCAAATCTGGAATTTCCAGATTTGCCTCCCAAGCTCAAACCAAGCATTCTATCACTCCAAACTCGACCTCTTGGGCCCAAATTCTGGAAAACATATCTAAATTCAATGTATAACAATTTTCAAAGCTCAATTTATGAATTCAAGCCCCAAAGGTGAGTCAATTAAATCCAAGTCTCAAACCCATTTTCAAGAACATGAAGAACATGCAAACATGCATGAATTCAAATCATTTCAAAGCTTCAATTTGATGCTCTAGTGAGCCAAATGTTCCAAAAACAAGTTGAAAACATGGACCATTGCAAGATTATGAACATGCATGTGAGGAATGATGGATTACAACCTCAAAACTTGCCAATATGCACATGCATGCAACAATTTAGCTCTAATTCAACATTATATGGACCAATTCAAGGCTCAAATCACTAGAGGCTCAAGAACTAAGCATGAACAAGTTCAAAGACATTAATAAAAGGTTAAATTCTCTTACCTAAGTCTTCAATTACTAGCCTTGAAGTTCAATTTGCCAACATATGCCTCAATTTCCTCAAGGATTATCAAATTATAGCCAAAATCCCTCTCAATTCCCTCATTCTCTCTCTAATTTCGGTTGAGAGGCCACAAATGAGCTGATGAAGTGTTTTTGATTCCATGAATACAAGTCTCAACAAATGTAGAGTAGTGGCCACTAAGTGGCGTTTTGGTAAATAAGTCAAACTTTACATTTTATCCATTTTTTTAATCTAATTTAACCATACCAAATCAATTTTCAGATAAATGTGCCATAAAATCACATTAATTATGATGAGCACAGAACATTAATCAATTTTGGCTTCGGCCGCTGATAAGGCCTTCAATTTGCAGTTTAATGCATAAGACGAGAATAGATAATTTGGCAGTCAAACAGATAGATTGTGCATTTAAACAGTTACAGTCAATCGATTCAGTTTCGGATCTCAGTCAGTCAGTTCGGTACTTTAATCAATTCAATTATCAATCATGTTCAGTCTCAGTAAACAGTAATCAGTAGGTAATCAGTAAACAGTGACGAGGGTTGTTACAAATGTGTAGACCCCGAATCAATCAGAACATAAGCATTTTGAGCACAAATTGAGAGTATACCTGACACAACGGTCTTGGTATTCTGCACATCTCTCGGTACAAGTGCGAACACTCGGCCTTGCCTCACAGGCTCTTTTCCGGTAGCTTTGGGGTTGGGTTTCGGTGGGGCAGTTGATGCTGCTACGCTAGCTGCAGCTTTACTATTGCCTTGAGCAGTGGAAGGGCAATCTTTAACCATGTGGCCCACCTTGCCACACCTGTAACAAGCACTAGAAATTTTATAACAAACCCCCTTATGTCTTTTCCCACATTCGGAGCAAAGTGGTATTGAACCACTTCCCTGTCTAGAACTGGTCGTTGACCCTGTATTTTGCTTCTTATTCGATGAGTTATTTCGACCTTTCTTAAACTTAAAACCCCGTCTCTTACCACGCCATTCAGTCGCTGGTATTTCGGTCTGTTTTAATGCTTCGATATTTGACTCGGCCATTATTGCTCGGTCAAGAACATCTACATATTTTAGCAATTTCAGCACATTGATTCCATCAAGTATCTCTACATTAAGGCCGCCTTCAATCAGTGTCCACCATGTGTGGTGCATATCTGGCGAGTTCGGTAAACTTTAATTCATACTCTGCTACTGACATGGTACCCTGCTTTAACAGTTCAAATTCAGTTACTTTACGATCCCTGACACACTGAGGAAAATATTTCTCAAAGAAGGCTCCCTTAAACTGAGCCCAAGTCATAACATTGTCGGTGTCATGGACAAGCATCCACCACCGTCTGGCCTCTTCTTGTAAAGTAAAGGTAGCTAGCAATACCTTGTGTGCCTCAGAACACGGAAACACTTCAAACAACTTCTCCGTTTCTAGCACCCATGCTTCGGCCTTTAATGGTTCCAGGCCTCCTTGGAAGGATGGTGGTTTCATTTTGCTGAACTTCTGTGTTAGAGCAATTATATCCACATTAACATTCTACTCGGGTTGAACTGGAGGAGGTGGGGGCTGTTGGTTCTGTTGTTGTCTTAAAGCTTCAGTCAACAGTTCAACTGTTCTTTCTAATCTTGCCATTCTGGCATCAGATGATTCTGTTTCATCGGCATTCCTTGCATTATCCATTTCACTATATGCAATACAGTAATAATGAACATAGGAATTGCTTACTTAAACATATTAGCACATTAGCACATATATTCATGTCATGGCCACACACACTTTTTCAATACTTATGCAATGCCCTATTCACTTTTCTAGGACATCCTATAGCTCATTTTGACACGTGTGTGCGGTATAACTCGTGGCTTGATATCGCTCTGATACCACTCTGTCACGACCCAAACCCGCCCCTATGGGTTTAACACCGTAACCAGCCAGTAATCCATGATTACTGAAGGCCTGCTTAACAGTAAAGACAGTAATACAGAGTACAGGGACTGGCAGAAGCCAAAATGTAATAAAAGATGTCCAATGAGCTGTGACAGTCTGTATGCAAAAAGACTTTTCCGAACATATTCACATTGATAAGCAAAACATATATATACACCATATGTACAAACATTCAGGTTATGGACCAAATCCCTAATTAGCACAGTACAGTTCAAGTCTCAACATTTATTACAGAACAGAGGCAAAAGGGGGAATCTAAAACACCCCAAAGCAGCCTTGGCTTGAACTGACATGGAACCTCGAAGTGAGGCACGGTGGTTGGCTTGAGAAAAAGGGATCTTAGCCTGACGCTCCTAGCTTCGGTCCGATGCCTGGACACCTACATATATATATATAAACAGTGAGCTAAAGCCCAGTGAATAATAGTTGTGTAAAGATGTTAAGAATGAATGTCCTTTCAGTAAATAAACAGTCATATCAGTCACTTAGAAACCATAGCAGTCATATGTGGTGCATCCCATAGAAAAACAGTACAGTAGGTCTTAACAGACCAAGCAGTCAGTTGATGGCCATCATAACAGTAAACAGTAGTGGTTCCAAACATGGGAACCGACAGAGATCTCTGTGACAGTAGCAGTAACAGTACAGTAACAGTAAATTGCTATGGATGCCACGAATACATTTTACAAATAGGACAACATTCATTCATTAAACAATAATGTTTCAGTAAACAGAACAGTTGATCATTCAAAAAATATTCATAATTGAATATATCTTTACAACATTGTTACTCACAGAGCACTGGGCTATAAGCAGCTAATGAGCGTCCTCGGATGCTAACCCTACACAGTTACAGAACGAACACACACTAAGTTACACACTTGGGAATCAACAACTTAGTCCCTTTCTTGACTCGGTGTGGTTCTACATCAATAACCTCATTAAGATGCCTTAAACTAGGCCTAGGAATGCCTAGGATGAAATGAGGATGCAAAGATGTACTTTAGAACACTTTTCAAAACTTTCAGAAAACAAGGGTCTCGCTCGAGCGTGGATTTCTTCGCTCGAGCGAGCTTGTCAAAACAGTGGGGTCGCTCGAGCGTGGACTTCCTCGCTCGAGCGGTCTGTAAAAATGCAAAAAGTGCTGGATGTTGAAAATCCCCGCTCGACGCTCGCTCGAGCGTGAGACACAGTCCTCGCTCGAGTGTAGGTTCTCTCGCTCGAGCGTGCGTCTGCGTGCACCAAAAACCTGAGAGCTTGCAATTCACGCTTGAGCCAACATTCCGTCGCTCGAGCGGACCTCTGAATACACAGGGGCTCGCTCGAGCGTGGAATCCTTCGCTCGAGCGTGGAAGCCAAAATCTGGAATTTCCAGATTTGCCTCCCAAGCTCAAACTAAGCATTCAACACCTCAAAACTCAACCTTTTGGGCCAATTTTCTGGAAAACACTTGAAAACCAACAATATAACATGATTCAAAGATCAATTTTGTAAAATCAAGCCCAAAGGTAAACCAATTGAACACCAATTTCAAATAAACTTCAAGAACAAGATGTACATTTAACATGCATGTGTTCAATTGAATTCAAAGCTACTAACACATGACCACATGCAAGTTTTAGCTCAAGAACATGGTGAATTCATAGACTATAACAAAAATGTGGACATGCATGTGGAAATTCATGAAGAACAACCTTCAAATTCAAGAATATGAACATGCATGCATGGATTAAGCCTCAATCCAACACTTTACTTTAATTCTTGACTTAGATCACCAATTTACCATGAACCATGCAAGAAATAACTCAAATACACAATTGAGAGGATGAATTCCTTACCTAGGTCTTGAATTCAAGATGTGGAAGCTCAAATATGCAAATGCTCTTCAATTCTACTAAAATTCCAAGCAAATCTCAAATGAAGTCAAGTCTTTCTCCTAACTCCCTCTTTTTCTCGGTTGGTCTCAAGAAGAGGATGAAGAAATAATGCATCAAGTGTGTGTGTTAAGTCCCAAACAAGATTTGTAAAGTGGCCCACTAGATGGCAAAATGGTAGTAAATGCAAACTAATGTAATTTAACTTTATTTAATTCTAATTTAAACATTCCAAATCAAATTTAAATTAAATCTACCATAAAATCACATAAATTCTAACTAGCATATAACACTAATCAATTTCTAGTTCGGTCGCCGATAAGACCTTCAATTCGCAGTTCAAAGTTAAAACATGAACAGATTCATTCAGAAATCAAACAGATAGAAATGCATTCAAAACAATACACTCATACAATCAATTCAGAATTTCATTCTTATCAGTTACTTATCATGCTCAGTCATAGTTTAGTAGTAACCAGAGGTAAAGGTTGTCACACCAAGACTGTACCAAGAAAGGTACTTATGTATTTGCCGAGGTGCACCATTGGCTTGTATAACCGAGGTATGTCACCCCGAGAAGGTGGCACCAGACTAAGGTGTATATTGAAGACACAAAATTATTCTAAGTATGAAAGTCATACAAAAGCAGTAAAGGGATGATAACGATACAAGTATTCAGGAAAAGAAATTGCATTTATGTACAAAAGAGGGCACTTCGACCTACCAAAAGAGTAATTGTTCAGAGATTACGAAAGAAGGCACATTAGCTATATAAAGAGCTTACATTGTTTCAAAGAAAAATAAAGAAGCACAGAAAAAAGAAGGAGAAGATCAAATTAAGACTCTTTGGCAACACCAGATGGTTGGGTTTGAAGTTCAGAAGACTGCTGGGAGGACATCTCGGCAGCCTTCTCAGCCGCAAGCTCAGCATCTATTTCCTGAACGGTTTGATTGAGGCTCTTGTCGGCGAAAGACACGTCCGATGATGCCTTCTCAGGAGCAGCATCCTTGGGAACCTCCTCACCCTCCTCATCTTGAGTCAAGTCTAGGACTTGCTCATTTTGAGTAGGGGACTTGGCCCTAGCAGCTTCCTTGGACTTCCTCACCAAAGCCTCCTCTTCAGACTCAGAATCGTCATCGGATTGGCTTGGAGTTGGGGGGAATGGAAGAGGAAGGGCATCGGCGTTCCTAAAGGGGGAGTCCTCGGGGACTTCGAGCTTTTTCAACAAAGTTATCCAACCAAGGGTGAAACCCTTGTTGCATGCCTGCTTCACCTGTTTTTCGTAGTCCGAAGTGACATCAGCCACCCCCTCATTGTATCCCTTCTGATCGGCGGCCTTGAGCTCGGCATTTTTCGTGGCTAAGGCGTCTTGCAGTTCTTTTTGGGCCTGGGCCATCTTTTCCTCGGCCTCTTTCTTTTGGGCCTCAAGAACCTTCTTGATGGCCTCTGCAGAATCTGCCTTTTCCTCGGCATCATTTTTGGCTTTAACAGCAGCCTCGGCCTGGTCTGCCAAAGTCTTGATTTTTTATTGTAAGCTTTTATTGGTCTTCTGCAGACTAGAGACCTCCCTCTTCTTGTCGGCCAGCTCCTTCCGGTTCTCAAAAGCTTGCATTGAGAAAGAATAAGCACGCTGGATGGCCTGAAAGTGAACAGAGCAAAAGTTATTGGAAGATTTTCTAAGTACAAAAAAGAAAAAAAGATACCAAGTGTGAAGAGTTACTTGACCAAAACGCTAGAGTATCAAGGCGAAGTTCTCATGTTCAGTCATCTCGGCGTTGCGGTCGAGATCCTCAGGGAGGAGCAAGGCTGTACTAAGGGCAACACCGACGTTGATGTCGTCGGCACTATCCTCAACAAAGACTGGCCTGTCCTCCAAAGTAATAGGTGGAGCCCATGGGGCACCAGCCTTTATGGAGCTCGACGCTGTGGCAGACTCTGACCTCGATCTCTTTGACCGAGTTGATTGGGAGGGTTCAACCTCGGCGGGTCTCTTCTCGGGGGCGGAGGTAGTCTTCTCGCTCGAAGCCAATTTTAAAATTGGCAAGGTGTCCTCAGTATCAATCTGAGTCACCGTTGCCTTTGGCTAAGCCTTCTTTATCCTTTTTTGTTTCGGTTTTGGCTGGGTTGGTGCTGGTTGGGCATCGACTGAGTCAGGGATATTAGCCAAAAGATCCTTAGAGACTGCTTTCTGGCTGCCCATCTCAGCAGCAAAAACTGTTCGGCGTCGTCGACGGCGTTGAGAAGGCGGTATCAGCTGTGGAGCCGAGGTAGATGGTTGTTTTGCTGGATCTGAGGTTGAACCCTGATTCGGCCGAGATGAAGAAGCTGTTGGTGGAGTTGTGGCGGAAGAAGGAGACTGACTCTTCTTCTTCTTTTTTGGAATGTCGGGGAAGAACCGACTTATAGGTGGGAATGAAATTGAGTACCAAAGGGGCTCTCCGCTTGTGGACTGGCAGATCCAATAGTTTCCTCAAGTTTTTGCTGGGAAAGAAAGACTGGCGGAAACCCTTTAGTGGCTGAGGAAGAGCTGCAAGAAAAACAGACATTAGAAACAAACGAAGTATTGAAGACTTTAAAAACGAGCAAGTACAAACACTGGGCTCTTACCATTACCCTCTACAAAGACTGTACGAGGAAGAGGGTAAAGGTGGAGGTCCTCATCTGGAGCGAACTCCTAGTTCCCCGAGGTAATGAAGTAATCATCCCCAGCTCCCTTGTTGGAGTCTGGGAGGTCGGCAACGATTTTGTACTCTGTGGACCTCGGTTTAAGGTAGTAAACATAGCCTGTGTCCCTTTTAAGGCCACACATGGTGTAGCAGTATTGGATGTCGGCTAAGGTAACCCTAGCATTCTTTTGTTTGGCTAAGCCTATTATACCATTTATGACTCGGTAGGAATTGATGGCAAGTTGCATTGGGTTCAACTTATAGTAATGGATTATCTCACGGAAAAGGATATTGAGTAGGAGCCGAAGTCCGCACTCGATAAAGGCTACAACAGGGAAGGGCATAGAATCAGTTGTGGGCATGATAGAGTCATCCTCCCCAGCCAACCTCAGATGAACGTCGGCAGGGATGTCAAATTCTCGCCTAAAGTGCTCTAACTTGGTCGGGGTGTCTACCCTATGCTTCCACATACCCATGATATCGGCTTAACTGGAGGAGTTGGATTTCAGATGGGAGTGTTTTGTAAGGTTTTAGGGACCTCGGCTAAAGCCTGAAAGTACACAGAATCTAAGGGGAATCGTTTCAGTTTTTCCTAAAATTCGTGGGTTTTACAAACAAATCCCAAACCTAGATCTATGGAAACAAAGATTGAAGGCACGAATCTGGAAAAGTCACAGAAAACAGAAAAGCAAGAATGTGTTTCAGAATCAAGAACAGTGATGAACTATCAAGAACACTGTGCCAGAGTGAGTGCAAGGGTATAAGACCAAGAATAATGGCAAAAGTGCAAGAAAATTGTGAGCAGTGTGTATATTCAAGACATGGGCAAAAGCAAAGTCATGAAATAGACACACTCAGATACCCGATTCATAAATCGAATACTTGAGCAAAACAGCAAATGGCAACAAGTAATGAAGCGAAACTTCTTGAAGAGCAACAAGAACTAAAACCAGGAGGAACAGTGGCTTACCAGAAAAGTGAAGCCGGTATGAGGATCGCCGAAGTCAGACAATGGCTGCAAAAACGGTAAAGTGGTGAAAATCACGCCGGAGGAGACGAATACAGCAAGTTGCAGAGCTAGGAAAAGCTTGAACAATGGCAGATCTTTTGGAAAAAGCTAGAGAGAGAAAGCCTCAGAAACGAAGGTGAAGAGTGAAAAGACGCGAAGAGGAGGGAAATGTTGTCAAAACTCGAAACGGCGGCAGAAAGGCAATTAATGTGCCTAAAACGACGTATACGTCAGACGGCGCACGCAAGAAAAATTCGATTTACAATCGCATATCAAGTACGGTCCAATAAGAGGAAGACGCGTGGCTAAAAGCGGTTGAGTTATTATGCGTGACAGTTCATACGCGTGAAAGAGCTCTTGGAAAAAGACATGTCGGCCTATATGGTGATCTCGGCTGAGAAATTTTAAGCCGACGTACTGGAATCAAGTACTGATATAGGTTTCATCACCTCAGAATGCCGAGGTAATAGAACCTAGGGGGCAGTTGTGGGGATATATTTCTGAGTACCAACACGTGGCCAAGGTGAGGCCGACGTGTCAGTCGAGGTGCCACGTGTCCTGGTCATAACGCCGAGGTTATCTCAGATAGGCCGAGGTTATCTCCGAAGATATCGGAATCCGAGATAAGCGGATACGGGACAAGAGTCCTAGCATGAGGAAGGACTTCAGCCTGGATAAGGATAAAGCTCTTAGAGAGTTTATCTTTATCTATTGAAGAGTCCAAAATTAGCAGTAATCCTAAGTCCATTAGAGCTAGGCTTCTATTGGGACTAGGATTGTGTTGGCTACAAAAGGGAGGCACCCCCATGGGTCTAAGGTACGCAATTTATATTCTGAACAATGAGTTAAGCACTATTAATTATCTTTGAGATAACTGACTTGATCGTCGGAGTGCCTCCGGGTGGACGAACCACTGCCGTAATCTCTTCTTTCTATTGCAGGTCGTTCAGGTGCCATCTATTCCGCTAGTGCTCTCCAGTTGAATACTGAGTTGGCAGTGTGGTTAGAAAATCACTCACACAGTTTTCATATAAATTCTTTATATTATAAAATCTATAGATATTTTTTAGGGCACTTGGCACATAATTTCAATTTTAAATATTTTTTATCCAAAACCCCACATGCTAAATTATTTTATCCATAAAAACACTCTCATAAAATGACCAAACTACCTGTAATCACAATTATATTTTATTCTTAAGCCTGTCTTAAAACAAACTCAAAAATCTTAAACCTCCCCGCATGACTCACATATTATTGAATATAGTTTTTTTTTTTTTATATGTCTTTAATATATTCAAGACTATGTAGTACAATTTTTTATAATCAATTTTCTTACCTAACTAGTAGTACATGGGGTTGTTTGGTGGAAATTATGGAAGCAACTTATAATTTATTGGGTAAATTATATTGATACCTCTTGAGATTTAGTCGAATTGCATCCCATCCGTGACGTTGTAAAAATTACATTCCCATCCCTATAGTTAATAATCTCATTTTACAAACTCCTTACTTATATAAAAGGTAACAACTCTTACAAGAAATTACATTAAAAAAAAAAAGTAAAGCAAAGGAAAGGGAGAAAAAAGAAAAGAAAAAGTAAAGCGAAGCACAAAAAGAAAGAGTGTATGAATTCAATGCCTTCATTTCATCTAAATAATGACAGGGGGTTAATGTAATTTCCCAAACATCAAAAGGTGATATGTATTAAACCCAAATCTCAGGGATGCAAGTGTAATTTACCCTAATTGATTTTAATATGAAAGTTTATGTTAGACTGTTTGGTATAATTTATACTTCTAGTTTATTTGACAAAAATAATTTAAATAAATTAGAGAAAAAAAATTAATTATTTAAAAGTTAGAAAAAGAATACTTTTAATTTCTATTTTTTAATTATCAACTTTTAACTTAAAACAAACTCCACCAAATAAGGCCTTGTAGATGGATTGACCGTCAATATCATTGGACCTAGGGTGGATGTGGGCTGATGACCCGCGAAGTCCGCTCAAATTCGTTCTTCGTCATACTATAGGTTGAGTTTGGACCAATTTTTTAAGATTTGATTGATTTGTATCTCAAGATATAATAGTGGGGTATTTGGTAGTAATTATAAAAGCAACATATTACCTTTTTGGAAAAATTATTTATAAGTCCTATTAGGAGACTTATGCTATATATGGTCCTATTAAAAAACTTATGTTCCCATAAGTCCTATGGGAAGTTTGTTGACACATTTACCCTCAATATTAGTTGTTAATATCATAAATAATAGTAAAACCATATATAAGAAATTGAATATTACCATAGATCATATCTATATAAACGTAACGTAACGTGACACCTACATAAACGTAACGTGACACTTATATAAACGTAACGTGATACCTATGATCTATGGTAACATGCAATTTCCTATGGTGTCACGTTACGTTTATGTAGATATCACGTTACGTAGGAAATTGAATGTTACCATAGATCATATCTACATAAACGTAACGTAACGTGACACCTATGATCTATGGCAACATTCAATAAGAAATTGAATGTTACCATATGATATTTATATGAAACGTAACGTGACACCAACATAAACCAGCAACATTTTCACATTCAATTTAAAAAAATAAAAACTCATTTAGTTTGCGAAACGTAACGTGACACGTTACGTTACGTTTATGTAGGTGTCACGTTACGTTACGTTTATATAGATGTCATGTTACGTTACGTTTATATAAGTGTCACGTCACGTTACGTTTATGTAGGATCTTGTGGAATACATTCCTATCTAAATAAGACTTGAGACTCTATAAGAAATTACACAGGACTTAACCTACCATAAATGTCTGAAAAAGGACTTATAAATAAGTCTCCCTACTTTTTTTTTTAATAAGGGAGTTTGTGCCAGATTGTTTGATATAACTTTTACTTATAATTTATTTACCAGAAATAGCTTAAATAAGTTGAAAAAACTAATTTTTCAGAAACTGATGCCTCATTTGTCAATTATATATTTTAGTCAAAAAGTTAAAAAGTCATTATAAATTATCATATCACTCTCTATTTTTCTGTAAATCTTTTCGTAAAAAGTTACTAAAATAACATATTTTCAAATAAAACCTAAATGAAAAATACTTTTAATTTCTACTTTTTAATTATCAATTTTTAACTTAAAATAATTTGCACCAACACAACGTGACCCATCCATAAATATACAAGAAATTTTATAGATATACATATTTATATGTGTATTTTTGATTGTTTAATTTTATTTTTTTATAAGCATAAATTATGCATGCTTCTAAAATATAGACAACCAAACAAGACCTTGCCGTAAACCCATTAAAATTTTGGGCCGTCTGACCAATTGGGCCCATGCTACTCAATAATACTCATCACCTTCTTCTACCTTCGTCGTCTTCATTCTCAATCACCTAAAACCCTAACCCTCACTTTCTTCACCAGTCTAGGGTTTTACAGAATCAATACACATATATATAGAGAGAGAGAGTTCATTTAAATACAGAGAGAGAGAGGCGAAGATGAGTCTGGTGGCAGGCTCGTACGAGCGATTCATATGGGGATTCAAGCTCAAAACCCTAAAACACTCCCAAGAAACCCTAACCCTAACCCCACTCTTCACCTTCCCCTCCCACATCTCCCCCATCAGGTCAGTCGCCGTTTCCGGCTCCGCCGCAGCCTCCGGCGGCGCCGACGACACCATCAAAATCTACGACCTCTCCACCACCTCCGAAATCGGCTCCCTCAACGACCACTCCGCCACCGTCACCGCCCTCTCCTTCTTCACTCCGCCGTCCCTCTCCTTCCCCCGCAACCTCATCTCCGCCTCCGACGACGGCGCCGTTTGCATCTACGACGCCGACCCTTTCGTACACCTCAAGACTGTTCATGCTCATAAGAAGGGAGTGAATGACCTCTCTGTGCACCCTTCCGGGAAGTTAGCATTGACGGTTGGGAGAGACTCTTGTTTGGCGATGTTGAATTTGGTTAGAGGGAGAAGGAGTTTTTTTTGTAGGTTGGGGAAGGAAGCGTCGATTGTGAAGTTTGATTTGGCTGGAGATAAGTTCTTTATGGTTATGGATGAGAAAGTTTCGGTACATGAGTCTGAGGATGCGAAATTGGTTTTTGAAATGGATAATCAAAAGAGGGTTCTTTGCGCCGCTCCAGGCACGGTGAGCCTCCGGTGATTTCATATATGTATGCATTCATGAATGTGTTTCTTTAGCTTAAAAATTCCTGTACTTGTAATTCCCGAATTTGGTTTTTTCATCAACCAACAAATCTATTTTAACCATTTTTGAAGATAGAAAACCGTATCCAATCCTTAATTTTTTAAAAATATCATCAATTTTAAGTGGTAATATGAATGCTGGAAATTTGGTGAAGGATTTGATGCATCCTTGATTTGGTGAAAAATTTGTGTCTCTCTTGATTTGATGAAATGGTTGGAGAACATTTTAGCCTTTATTTATTTATTTATTTGAATTTGATGGAAAAATTGATGAAGGATTGAAGATGCTATTCAGTTTTTAGTTAGATATTGGATTCAATGAAAATTGGATATAATAGATACTCACTTTTCAATCTTTAGTTTTTGTACAAATTTTGCCTTACCTGCAATTTTTTTTGAAGTGACTTGAATTTGATTACATTCTGCTATATTTACGATCCAATGTGCATTTCATAGATAGTAGGTTACAATCTCAAGGCTTTTCTACTTGGAGAAGAAAAACTGACATGTTCATTGAGTCTGTTTGACCAAATCGATATGCCTGTGTAGTATTTTGTCAGATTGAACCCAGAAACCTCGATTTTCTCCTATTACCTTAAGTTATTGTCATCTGTACAGCTCGTGCCAATTTATTTGGTATGCCACCCACTTGAACAAGTATTATGTACGAGGATAAAATTGTTCATTTATCCTTAAAATCAATGAAAGTCAGTTTCTTGGATAAAATAGCACCTGCATGAAAAGTTTAAAACATAAAAATTAACTTTCCATCCTGTACTTGAAGAAATCATTACTTTCACTACTCTGGCAAATACATTGGCAAAAAGGAATCGAGAAGAAAGAAAAATGTGTTAAACATTGACAAAATGAGGTAGAGTTGTATACAAGTTAAGGGTAGGAGGAACAAAGAAACAAATTGATGTATCGTATTTCAATAATGTTTAAGGATCGGGCAATGTTAAAGAAACATTTTTTTTTGGATAGAATTTTCACACAATATGATGTGGTAGTGGCATTTTTGAGATAATAAAACAGTTTGATGGTCTTGTTATTTTCAAATTATTGGTGCGAAATGAGGCATCATGTGTATAGTTTTGTATGAAAGTTCTGTTTTTATTGAATTACTGTGTGGATAAATTCGTCAATCAATATTTGATATTAAACCTAACGTCCACTATGTGCATTCAATACTGATAGTAAAGTCAAAATATTTACTGATTTTCATCGAGTAGCTTGCACCACACTCTGTTTTTGCATATTTTGTTACTTTCTCTTTGTTTGCTAAAATAGATTTGAATTGTGACAGAATGGACTTCTATTTACTGGTGGTGAGGACCGGGGTGTTAGAGCATGGGATACAATCAGTGGGAAGCTTGCTTATTCCATTGAGGATGCACATTCAGCTCGTGTTAAAGGTGTTGTTGTGCTCGCAGGGAGTGATGCTGCTTCTGCTGATGGTGATCCATATTTAGTGGCATCGGCATCATCAGATGGTGTTATACGTGTCTGGGATGTTCGTATGGCCAACAAAGAGAAGCCAAACCCATTGTCTGAGGCTATTACAAAATCAAGACTGACTTGTCTTGCTGGATCATCTGTGAAATGTAAGTTATTCTTATTCAAAAATCTGTATGTTTTTCCTCTTCACGTGCTTACATCACATGCTGTTATATATGTGGAATTATAGAAATGCAGAAAGAAAGTATGATGGTTCTTCTTTTGAGTCAGTGACAGGGAATTATGGTAATAGCTGTTCTTATATTGTCACTTGATGATGACTGTGTAGCTCTGCAAATTGATTAGCACTTAAAACTCATGCTATATATAGAGAGAGAATGCATTGTTAGTCGTGAGACAAGTGGTGTGGCAGTAATTTATATTAGGATATTTTGAATGTCAATTTCGAAAATAGCAGCTTAGTTAAAGTTTTAAAAAAAAAAATAAATTGTAGCGTAATTAATTTTTTGTTTTAACACTATTATAAGAGTAGTAATGTAATTAAAATTCATTCTAAAATTATTCAAAGCCTGCACAACTGGAATTTAAAATAAAAGTTTCTCAAACCTTATTTGGGCATTGCTTTTGTCAATTTTTCTTTGCATATTTTGATGCATCTATGTGTCAATGTAGACGTAAAACATTTAAATATACTTATTATAGCACTATTTCTTCATTTTATCAGCTTTTAGGCGACCACAACTTGGAAACAATGTTCCTCAAAAAGAGCAGGACGCCAGTGTGGAAGATTCATAAAATCCAGGAAGCATGAATTGTTTTAAGCCAATCTAAATGGGTGTATTACTAGAAGAGCTTGGCCATGTTACTGAAATGTTAGGTCCTATCGATCCCTCCAATTTTGGCATTTATAATATCCATGTCATATATTGTTGATTTTAATGATAGATGTCACATTAAATTTGTCATACTATTTATTGATCTACCCAGTGTTCTTCCATCACTTTGCTTCACCAAGGGTTTATAGTGACTGCTCTGGCTTTTAATTAAATAAGGAATTCCTACTTTCATCAGATTTTTTCTTTTATTTAAATTTAAAATTTTTATTTTGGGTGATTGTGCAGGGTAGGTTCATAAGTTTCTTGATTACATATTTGAATAATTTATCTTTTTTTTTTTTTTTTTTTTTTATATATATCTGTGGGATTTTAGATGAGATTGATCAGCTAAAATGAAACTCCATATAACGATTTTATTTTATTTTAGAAAGCTGTTTTTCTGAAGGTAATCACTATTATTGAAAAAAAAAGAAAAAAAGAAAAAAAAAAAGAGGCCTTTGTAAGTTATTAGGAGAAAAAACCACACCATGTAATTTATCCAAACATAAATTTGAAACTTTTCACAGATAATAATAGTAATCTGCATAGCATTGCCTTTAGACATGGGATAGGAGATCACATGCCATGAGAACACTTCGGTCATGAATTTGGAGTCACTGTTTAAAATTTTTGTTTTGCAATGGTCACGTGAGGTGCACATAATCATTTTCCGTCAAAAAAAGTTTGACTATCACTATTCATTGTTCTTGATTGACATAAATTGCAAAATTCAAGGGAAAATGTGTTGCATTTGAGCCAACATGGACCAATTCAAACTTAGGTGAAACTACAGGGACAATTGGTTTGATTTACCCTTAAATTTATGGGAATGGCTTCCCTCCGGTCCTTCATCGGACTGGAGGGTACTGTTGGGTCCGTGGAGGCCTACCACGAGTCCTGTTTAAAAATAGACAGTAAATAATAAAAGGGTGACAAAAATCTAATTTGATTACATAGCTATCGATATTCGATTAACGTGATTTTTTTCAGGCATATAGTACTTGATAAGTTCTACACATTAAACGGTTCGAATTATCGAAACAGAACCCATGATGGGTCTCCCAACAGTATCCTCCAACTGAAGGGAAGCCATTCCCTAAATTTATTTTATGTTCTTGAACAAAAATAAAAGTTCGAGGAATTCATGTACCTACCATTTATCCCTAGCCAAGTGCATTCAGGAACTTTCTTTCAAACCTCTATCCCTAAAATAGTTTATCATCTTTGCGATTCCATCCTACTTTCTTACTACAACATATATGTTGGAGAGCAGATCATAGTTTCTTGTTCCATGGTTATAAGCTTCTCGGCTGCTAATTCTGCAAGCATGGTCTTTGAGTGCTTTTTACAAGAACTCAACATGGATAGTCTATTCGACCTTCGGATAAGACCCAGGAAGGTAGCTCACTGAACGTATTCCCAGTAAAAAATTTAGCTTCAAACTCCAAGGTTTGCCCTCCAAACATAGTGCTAAAAGCTGTTGCTGGGCCTAAGTGCTGAACTGTCGGGCTTCCCGCAAGCGCATGTTGGGTGTGGGTGTTGGGCCAAGTGTGTGCAGCCAGAGTCCAAGTGCACGCCGACACCCAAGCCTTACTGAGGGGGGCTCAGACCTGGGCTGGTTTGAATCTAGGTCTCACCATCTCTCCTAAAATCAATTGGTGTTAGAGAGGGCTTTAACTTTGGTTTTAAGGCCTGTGTGGTTGACTGGTCAGTGTCTTGAGCCCTTAGGTCTATGCAGTTGACTCTACAAGGGTTAGATTGCCCTAGAATCTTCCAATATATATATATATATATAGAGAGAGAGAGAGAGAGAGAGAGAGTAAATTTTTAATAGATGGTGGCTTGGATTGTTGCAAAATTACATCGTCACTTCAGAAAGTAATACATATTTCTTCATCAAAAGATAAGATGCGAAAGACAGAAATATAGGAAGAAGATGCAAAACTCGCTTGTGCACAAGGTAAGACCTGTTAGAGCCTTCTTCAACAATGGTATCTAGATTTGGTGAACTAGAACATCTTTGATGAGATATGAGACGGGCTGGTGCAACCTCAACCAAGTTGTGCATACATCTCATTCCCTTTGCCATTTTTAGTATTAGAAAAGCCTTTGTTCAATGCTTTTGAAAATTCCTTCAATCAGAGAGAGAGAGAGACAGAGAGAGAGAGAGAGAGTTGAAGATGGGTTGACATGGAGGGACTTAAGGATTGACTATATAGCGGAGTTAATGCGAGAAAGATGGAAAAATATAAGGTGGTTAATTAAAGTAAACAAATTAATGGTGGATAGAGTCCACACATGATGTTTGAAAAAGTCTTTGGAACAAATCAAGAAGACTAGCAAATATGCTTGACCAAGGCTTAAAATTGGCTTGATCATAGACTGGTTCTCCATTAGTCATATTTAGTTTAAAGTTAAAAAACAGTGATAGATTATCCATAAAAAAGATATAAACTGTTAGTGTTAATTTAAAAGTAATTTTTTTTAAAAAAATATAGAGTTAGTTTTTGTTAATATTAATTATTTGTGAATATAATATTAATCTAAATAGAAAATAAAAATATATGAAAACATATTTTATTACCATGTCCATGTCTCCTTTTTTTTGAAATCATCGTGTCGCTTGTCCGTATCTTATCCATGTCCGTGCTTCTTATATGATGATCCAATCGGTTCATCTTGTAAGCCCCTATATGTAGATCATCCACATAAAAAAAAAGTTTGATTCAATTATTGCAATTAGTTGATTCCATCATATTATTTTAAAAAAAAATTGAGAAAGTATGATTTTGAAAGAAGAACCTTTATTTTTTAAGAGGAAAATGTGATAAAATTATGTGGTTATGATCATTGGATCTATTTAATTTTTTTATGAATGATTTACAGATTTTAAAAATAAACGAATCGAATCATCAAAATGGAACACATAGTGGATCCATGGGCATGGATTACACCATCTTGTTTGGAGGGAAGACTCTCCTCTTTTTGAAGTATATAGTTGATACCTTTTGGAAAATTCTATGTACACTTTCCTACCTTTTAATCAGTCGTGCTTTCAGCATACTTAAGTGCATATGTTCTCGTTATAAAAGCTTTGCTAGGCCCTATGGGATACCCAATGCCTGCATTGGACTTCTTTCCAACTGGTAATTCATCTCCCTGATTCTCTTATATAATTTGCCCATTTACCAAAAACACGATGTTTATTCTACCAAATATGGGTACAAATTTCTTTTTCAGTTTACTGTCAATGATCATACAATGTTTGGGGTCTTATACGGGGACTAAATCTTTTGAAGTTTCTATTTGGAAATGTGTTCATCACATCCTAGCTCTGAGTAGCCTGCTAGCAGCTAGAATTCCATCTATTTCTCCCTCGTGGTCTCTTCTGCTCTAAAGATGAAGACTCTTTTGCATCTTTTCTGTCATTGTAAGCTGTCCTGACTTATGTGTTTTGGTTCTACATTTATTACTGTTTGATTTACAAAACTTGACATCTTTCAATGATTGATTGCTTGGTTGGTTAGTGTCCTTTAAGCCATCGTGAATCCTCAATCTATAGCTTTTGATTTTATTTGCTATTATTTGGTCCATATGGAAGGGTGCACACTAACAGGGGATTGGTTCAGTAGATAAGACCTTCAAATCTCTCGCTCAAGGCTTGGGTTAGAGTCTCCATATCCCCTCGTTGGGGTTAAACATACTCTTTAGCGCTTGGAGCGAGGGGCCTAAGCTTCGGCTCCGACGTAGGTGTAGTGAGGTTCTCTGCAGATGTGTTGTAGGTGCTAAGGGACAATGCTCCTTGGCGGATATGTTGGAATAGTCTATATGCATATCTATTTTTTTAATCTAAAAATTTGTTTTTGGCTCTTCCAAAATCCCATTCAATCACCGAGCTCTCTCTTTTAACTATCATTGTGTTTTTGAAGTTCTTTCCAAGAGATAAATTAAACAAACACTTATTTCATGCATAGATATAGCCAAGGAAATCAACTCATATATGCATCATTGGGTTGAGGTTGCACCATCTCGCCTCATCTCTCCCCAAAAAGCTTCATCCAATGCTCCTAAATTGGAAACCATTGATGAAGAAGGATCCAACAGGCCAGACATTGTGCACAAGAAGATGTTGTATCTTCTTCCTGTGGTTCTTTCTATTGTTTCCTACATGTTGATAAACGGAGACATCATTGTTTGAATGGTGAACCTTTAGACACATCCCTCCAAAAACTTACACACTGCTCGTGCTAAATGAAGACAATTCTCTCTCTAAACTCTACCCATATCACTCTATTGACATAGGATCTTGTCTCAAATTCCTTTGTCCCGTATCTCAAGATTCTCATAGATCTATTGTAAGTATTTTTGAACAAGGGAATGGAGAATATGAGCCCGTGAAGCCATAATCCTTTCTCTTCTCTCCCACAATATATGTCCACGGCATTGAAGGCCTTTTTCCAAGAGGGATATCAAAGCTTGAAAAGCTCTATTGACAAAAGGTGAAGGAGGTAAGATGTGTATGATTTCGTTGAGGTTGTGTCAGCCTTCTCATCTCTCTCAAAGACTTTCATTCATTCTATAAAAACTCAGAGACACTTCATGAAGAAAGGATCTAACGGATTTGATGTTGCGCACAGTAAGATACAATTAACTATAAAGAAAAGTATGCTAGAATAAAGCTGCAAAGATAACAAAGCAAAAAAAGGGTAATCTTGCTAGCAGCCTAAGTTCGAACAATTCAAGAACTTTCTAAGAGTATTGCAGGCAAGATTTTTTACAGGCTATAACTTCTATAGGCACTTGAAATATTTTACACAAAATCAAGTTGTTAATCGAGTCTAAAACTATCAAGAGCGAAGGGTGATCAACAAAGCTCAGTTCTTGCTTTCCTCCCATCCGCAAAACCAGATTAGACAGTAAGTATGTATGTATGTAAATTAACATTATATTGATGCAATATCGGCTAGTTGAGAGCATGACAAACTGTTATGAAACTTAGGTTGAAGAGAAAAAGTCGAAAAGCAAGAAATAGAGATGCTAGCCATTTAAAAAACCATCCCCCTAGCATGCCATAAAAGCAACCCAAAACAACAAATTGTCAGGCTTCCAAGCACCATCTATGCACAACAGAATGCACTTAAAAAAACTAAGCTTCCCCGAGGAGGATACGGCTTAATGTTGTTTATAGATAAATCGAGCAATTTGAACTCAATTTAAATGCCTAAAATTAAGTTTATCTATTTATATATTTGAAATAGATAATCCAAGAGTTAATTGGTTTTGATGTCATCCGATGCATAAGAGGCAAATCCGATTTGGTTATACTAGTTTGTAATTTATTTTACTTAAATATTCAAATCACATGCTTAAGCAATTGTACTTAAAAAAGGTAATGTGTTGGGTTCTACTATTCAGCTTTTTAATTAATTTAATTTTTCAGCTTACATAAGATGCAACTTGCCAATTAGCATATAAGAAATGTACAGAAAAATTTCAAAGAAAATTGGTAATACTTTAGAGAATTAAATAAATCTAAAGTAGTAAGAAAAAATTCATCTTCACTGACAGGAAAAATTTTTGTCTTCGCCAACTAATAAGAAAAAATTCTGCCCACTCGTTCCACTCAATCAATATCAAGTAGTTTCACACCAAGTTATAATTAATGAATCAACAATGTTACAGGGTCAGAAAAATACTTGCAAAATGTGTCAGAAAATGAAGTGTGTGGACTAAATTATATTTATTGTGTTGAATTCAAATTTACATTATTATATTTTTTTACCAATTTTTGGTAATTTTGTTCTTGAGGCGGTGTTTGGATCTTAAATTTGAGTAGAAATTTGTGTAGAGAAAAGAAAGAGTGGTGATATATACAAACATAAAATTCATACAAAAAGCTTATACATAATGACTTGGTTAGTTTTTGAGTCTGTAACTTTCAAACAAAGAGCCCGTTGACACCCAAGCCTTACTGATGGGATTTAGTCTGAGCTGGCCTGAACGTAGGATTGGGCCAAATTTACATTCTTAAGTTCATCTAAATGCTTACTAGGATTGAGCTTGTTTTGTAAATGGTTTTGAACTTTCTAACAAACTTCTACTCAAGCAAGCCCCTAGATGTTCCAAGTTGTGCCCAAGGATGCCCATTCATGATCCTATAGTGACCATGCCAATTGCTAAGAGCTCAACGACAATAGCAATTGCTAAGAAGCTAAGAGCTTATCAGAATGTCAAGCCAGGTCTGAACTTGAATCTGTAAATTAATAACTTCCAAGGTCCAAGATAACATGGAGCTTGGCTAATTTGTTTCATAAAATAATCTGAAACTATCTTCTAATTAGTTGACCTCAAGTTCTGAACTAATTAATTGCTGAAAGCTTGGTTCGTCTTCAAGCTTTAGAAACCCTTTCTTTAGGAGCCTATTTTGCTGAGTTAAGGTTTGGAACTCAAATAATTGCAAAGGAATGTGCCATCTGGTTCCAAAAAGCTGTTGCCTGGAGAGACTGAAAATTTGCATCGTTCATCATTAAGCCTTATCCTCCTTAGGGAAGTTTATTTTTTAAGTGCATTATATATAGATGGTTCTTGGAAGATTGAAAACTTATGGAGTTGGGTTGGTTTTGTCGCGTGTTAGGGTGATATTCTTTGATAACCTGCATCTTTAATTTGTTCTTTTCAACTTTGCTTGGATTGCTTTTCAATAGAATGCTATTTACATACATATTGGCTGTCTTAATCTTGTTTTGCTGATGGGAGGAGAGAAAAAAGTGAGCTTTTTTGATATCATCCCTTGCTTCATATTGCATTTTAGACTCCATTGACAACTTGATTTTGTGTCAAATATTTTTTGTGCCTAGAGAAGCTGTTAAGCTTTCCCATTAACTTGTTTGCACTGCTCTCAAGAAGTTTTTGATTTTTATTTTTAAAATGCTATCTTTAGAAACACCTAACCCCTGTGGGGGCATATAATCTGTTAGTACACCTCTCCATATCTAATTTTCTTGCAGCTCACATCTCTCTTATCCTTTTTACAATCTTGCTGACATCAATTAAGAACATATCTATTTAGCTATACAGAGAAAAGATAGAAATACAGGATCGCAGAAACATGATGTACACAACATCAAACTAGTTAGATCGTTTCTTCAAGAAATGTCTCTGTTTTTATAGAATGAATGCCTTTGGAGAGGTTTGAAAGGGCAGGTACAATCTCAACCAAATTCATACACACACATATCTCACCTTCTTTGTTATTTCTTCTTCTTCATCATCATCATCATCATCATCATCAAAATATCCTTTGCATGCTTTGATATATCTCCTGGAAAAAGACTTCAATGCATTGGATATTGAGGGGGACAGATTTCTAAATCTGTCTTGCTGTCCTGAAATATTCGTAGCAATTAGATCATGTCTTGAGGTTATCAAATGATCAAACGGTTGGAATTGTTTTTGAGGCAGAACAACAAAGGGGTTCTTTGTCCATCGAAGGAAGGATATGATATGTGTGAAAAGGACTACAATTCAAGCAATGATGTATTTGTCTATCAATATGTAGGAAACAATAGAAAGAACCACAGGAAGAAGATACATCATCTTGTGGTTGTGCACTAGGTCAAACTTGTTGGATCCTTCTTCAACAATGGTCTCCAATTTAGGAACATTGGATGAAGGTTTTTGGGGAGAGATGAGAGGAGATGGGGCAACCTCAATCCAATGGTGCATATATGAGTTGATTCCCTTGGCCATGTCTATGTATGAGAGAAGTGTTTGTGTTTTATTCTCTCTTCAAAAGATCTTCAAGAAAGCAATTGATAGTTGAAAGAGAATTTGCAGAGAGCCAAAGATGTTTTGGAGGAATTTGGAGGTAGGGACTATTTATACTTGTGCTTCTTCATCAAATGATGAGAAATTTTAGGGTTGGACCATTGAACAAAAATTAATGGTAAACATGAGGGCCATTTGTGTGGTAGTGAAACTTTGTTAGAACAAGTCCAATTTTATGTATGAGATAAATTAAGCTATTTGGACTTGGTTTTTAGATGGCTAAATTTAGGTTTGTCTATTTTTATTTTTGAAGAGTATTATTGTTTTAAAAGTTTGTACATTTTTAATTGATTTGGATGTGCTCGAAAGTATAGATGGGCAATCTCCATCTGGCTCCCACTTATTTGTAGCTTTTTAACTTAAAAATTCAAAGCCACATGATTAAGCAATCGTACTTTAAAAATTAAAAAATAAATAAAGAAAAAAAGAAAAAAAAAAAAGTGTTTGGTTTTACTATTTTTAAATTATTTTCTTGTTTGATTAGCTTAAAAATTGAAAATAAGCTTGCAAAGTTAGTTTTTTATTTTTTTATTTTTTTTATTAATGCATTTTTTAAGCTAAGTTGATTTTTGTTTGAAGTGTCAATATTTAATGTTGAATTTTATTTTATTTTATTTTATTTTTTATTGGCAAAAAATTATAGAAGAAGTTTGAGATTGTTTATAAGGTAAATCTTATTATTTTAGCATTTGCCTTAAAATATTGTTCAAAGGCAATACAATGTTCGCGAAGATTCTAGACATGTGGCCTGAATGCCAACCTAACCTATTTTTTCTTCATAAAAGACCATTTTTTTCTTCATAATTGACAACAAACACAACCTAAACATGTCCATTGGCGTACGTTAGAGGCAATTGTATAGAAAATATTCAAAGATATTTGTTAATATTTTAACAAATTAAATAAATCAAAAATAGTAATCAAGTCAACTTCGAGAACATTCATTTCTTTATTAAGTTTTCATACACATGATTTTTTTAATTGTTGAATCTTCTTTTAAGTACCCAAAACAAGCCTTGTTTTAGGTTTATCCAAAATAAATAAATAAATAAAAAATTGACTAGTCTAAGGACCTTAAAAATAAAAAAATAAAAATTATCACCGACAAATAATAAACAAAATTATATCCACTCATTCTACTCAATCAATATCAAGTAAAAATTATGATTAAAAAAAAATATCAAGTTAATTTAATCAATAATGCTACATAGTTAGAAAAATAGTCTAAAAAATAGCTAAAAATAATTAAGTGTGTGGATAAGGGGGTGTTTGATAACATAATTCAGTATTTAAAACTGAATGTATTAAGTGATAATTAATTAAGTCTGTTTGATAATTACAACCGATATCACTTAAAAATTTAAGTGTCCCTTAAAATGTAAGTTAAAATTTTAAAAAAAATTTAGGTCAGATGAAACTTACTTAATTCTGACTGAATTTATAAATACTAGATATAAGTATCAGTATACACTATTATAAATTAACTACCACCACCACAATCATGCCACTGCCGCTACTACTACCGCCACTGCCGCCGCCACTGCCGCCGCCACTGCCGCCATCACCGCCACCACGATGATCATTACCGCTACAACTATCACTACCGCCACCACTACCATCGCTATCGCTACCGCCGCCACCACCACTACCATTATCATCGTACCATCACCACCACTACTACCACCACCATCACAATATAAAAATTAAAATATATAATTTGAAAATAATAAATTTTAAATTTAATCTTATACATATCAAATAATTTATTTTTAATTCAGTACTTAAATTTTTTATCAAATAAATTTTTAACTTAATAAATTCAACATTTAATTTTTAATACTTAAATTTCAGTATTCAGTTTTTAGTTTTATCAAATAGCACCTAAAAATTACTCTCATCAAGCTATGTCATACATTTTATTTTTTTGACCACTTTTCTTTTTTTCTTTTTTTTTGACAAACTTTTTTCTTAAGACTGTTTGTTTGGATTTTGAATTTCAATAAGAATATTTGTAGTGAAAAAAAAAAAAAAGAGGAGAGAAATAAGAGGGAAAAAATTGGTTTATATCTCTTTCTCTTCATTTTTAATCTTGGTTTATATTGATTTGGAATATTTTTTTAAGAAGTTTCTTGATTTAACCTCTCATTGGACCATGTCATAAATGGCAAGAAGCATGAACAAGTCATGGCCTAATTTTGACACGTCATATGAGAACCTCTAGGTGTTGTTGACTTTTGTCCGCGACCCTTATAATCTAACTTACTGTCTGATTTTTTTTGTTATTTTTTTATTTTTTGGGAGAATTTTGTTTGTTGCTTGTTTAGTTATTTAGGGTCTTGTTGTTTATTTTATTTTAATATAATTGCTTTTTATCTTTCTTCCCCCCCCCCCAAAAAAAAAAAAAAAAAAAAAAAAAAAATTGTCCACATTTGGGAGGAAAAAAGATGTGTTATTGTATGAGATTTTGGGCATCAAAGGTCTTGTGAGCCAAAAGGGTCTCCAATGATGTTTGTGGGCGAAATTGTCATTTTCATTTGTGGGGGCAAAATTGCCATATACAGAAGCATGTGCACTTGTAAAGAATAAGATTAGAAACCCATTATACTGAGAGTAAGATTCATATTATGTGACAGTGTGAGTTACATTTTCATTATGAATAGATAGTAAAAAATGATGCGTAAGATTGTTTATAAAATTATGTGATTGTTGCAAATGTACTCTGTTTCTTTTTCTTTAATACTACTTTACTGTGGGGATATATTTTCTGAGTACCAACACGTGATTAAGGTGACGCCGACGTGTCAGCCGATGTGCCACGTGTCCTGGTCATGACGCCGAGGTTATCTCAGCAAGGCCGAGGTTATCTCTGAAGATATCGGAATCCGAGATAAGCGGATAAGGCACAAGAGTCCTAGAATGACGAGGGGACTCAGCCTGGATAAAGATGAAACTCTTAGGGAGTTTATCTCTATCTATTGAAGAGTCCTGGATAAGCACTGAGCTAAAGTCCATTGAAGCTAGGCTTCTGTTGGGACAAGGATTGAGTTAACTATAAAAGAGAGGCACCCCCATGGGTTGAAGGTACGCAATTTATATTCTGAACAGTGAGTTTAGCACTATTGGCTATCTTTGAGAGATAATTAACTTGATTGTCGGAATGCCCCCGGGTGGACGAACCACCGTCGGAATCTCTTCTTTTTGTGACAGGTCGTTCGGGCTTAATCTATTCTGCCAGTGTTCTCCAGCTGAGTGCTTGATTGGTAGTGTGGTCAGAAATTGACACACACAATTTGGCGCCATCTGTGGGAAAGAAAGGAGGATAGATGGCCAGCGATGGACAGAAAGAAAAGGTTGGGGACGAAATCCCTGCTGGGAACGGTAAACACGTTGACCTTAGCATGGAGGAAGATGGTTGCAACGAGGAGACTCAGGGTCAAAATCATGGCAAGAAAAACGTCGGCCAGGAGGGCGACGTACCAAAGAAATCGGATCGAAGCGGATATTACAACGAGGACAACCTCCAGGTATGGAAGGATAGATGCCTGCGGAGAGATGAAGAGGTGAAAGAGATGGCGAACAAGTTGGCCGACCTGCAATCGGTCGTCAATTCATGATGCAAAACAACGTCATGCAGCCACCATTCCCGTTCCAGGACACGCCGATTCCAGCGACCAATGCCCAGAAGGGAGGGCAGAAAACAATCCCAGTAACCCCGCAGCACACCAGGAGCGAAAAACACTCTCACCAGCCTTCAAGGGAGGTCGGGCGAGGAGAGTCGAGAAGGGAAGAATCCCCAAGGACGCATCACGCCAAGGAAGCAGACCCCAGAGAACATCGGCATGTTCAGAGGCAGGAGCTGTGCTTCGACACAACTCATGAAGAAAGGTCGAAAAGGGCTCACAACGAAGCTGAGAGCAGTGCGCCGAAAAGACTGAAGTCAGGAGATAGCCGAGCTCCTGGCCGGACCAAAGAGGACTTGAGAGATTACCTCAAGAGGAAGCAAGATCATGCCGAGGTAACTTCCCCTGTTAAACCGAGAACACCGTTCTTGGTAGAGTTAGACAAAGTAGAGGTCCCGAAGAGATTCAGCATGCCAAGGTTCCAGATACACGATGGGAAGACGGACCCCAACTTTCACGTCGGATTATACCTGAACTCGATGGCATTGTACACTGGAAACGAGCCGTTGCTCTGCAAAGTGTTTCCCTCATCATTCGGGGAGATCGCATCAGATTGGTTTCACAAACTGCTGAAGGGAAGTGTGAAGACTTGGGAAGGCCTGGCTGAGATGTTTGTGGCCAGGTTCGTGACAAACAAACTATAGCCCTTGAGGGTAGACGCCCTAATGGCTTTGAAGATTGGCGAGGACGAAAGCCTGAGGGTCTACGCCAAGAGGTATTACGAGGTGTTCAACCGAATACCAGAATACAACCAAGAAGTGGCCGTTGTGTCATTTAAAAACGACCTGAAAGATAGCTGCCTACTTCGAAAATCACTGGCAAAAACATTGCCAAAAAGCATGGAGGAGCTCATGGCCAGAATTGAGAAGTATGCCAGAGCCGAGGAAGACACATCAGGAGCCAAGGAGACAAAGCAAGAGAAAGGGAACGGCTCGCCGAAGCGAGGCCAAGGTAACAATGGATCCAACAAGCAAGAGATAGGACTGAGGGCTGCGCAGGCAGTCACAACAGTGTTCCGAATCCCAATTCACAAAGTGCTGGACAAAATCCGATCCCAGCCCTATTTCAGAGCCCCAGCTAGGGTGCCAGGAGAATTTATGGGACGAAGCCTTGGTAAGCATTGTGCTTACCATAACGAAGATGGGCATATGACTCAGGGTTACAAAGCCTTGAAGGCACACCTGGAAGACCTGGTAAGGCAAGGCCATTTGAGGGATCTCGTAGATGAGGCCAGGACAAAGGAAGAACAGGCAGGACTGTCTCAAGCACCGGCAGCTCCACCTCCCCCAGCACAGCAGCCGCAGGCAGGAGAACCTCGGGTAATTAATGTAATTCACTCAAAGGTGAGCGAAAATGAAATACGGGGGGAGACCCAGAAGGTGAGGCACTTGCAGCGTGTGTACCAAGTAAGGGAGAAAAGACCTCAGGCCGAGGAGTACCAGGGACCAGTAGTGTCCTTTACTGAAGCCGACCTGGAGATGGTTCAACATCCGCACAATGATGCCTTGGTAGTATCCTTTCAGGTTGGGGAGTGCCAAGTGAAGCGCATCCTCATTGACCAAGGCAGCTCTTGTGACATCATGTATGTGAGATGTTACAAGGAGCTTGGCCTTCACCCCGACGATATGGAACAATCTAATTGCCCAATGGTCGGGTTCAATGGAACGCCGACATGGCCACTAGGGGCAGTAAGCCTAGATGTGCAGGCTGGCACGAGGAAGATAAAGACAGAGTTCACCGTAATCGACACACCCTCCCCTTACAATATTATCTTGGGAAGGCCATGGTTGCATACAATGGGGGCCGTTCCCTCAACATTGCATCAACTATTGCGGTTCCCAACAGAACATGGGATAGAGGAGGTCAGAGGAGATCAGCTGCAGGCAAAGAATTGCTCCATGGCAGCAATGAAATCCACCTGTAGCATACGAGAACCAGAAAAGACAGAGATCAAAAAACGAGGACGTGGAAGTCCTAGAGGACGTCGACAAGGAGCCAGCCGAGAAGAGCGAAGAAGCACTAAGAAAAATCCCCGTCCAGGAGGGGGATGAAGAACGCTTCTTTCTTCTCGGCTCGAGCTTAGCTGAAGACGAGGGCAAAGAGTTACCAAGGCCTTGGAACACTTACAATTTGAAATTTTTCTATCATTAGAATTTTTTGTTCTTTTGTCATTTGCCGAAGTAAATAAATAAAGTTTTTGCTTGATTTATTTGTTTATACACTTGTGATCGATAAAAATACATAACGTTGTTTCTAGAAAACATGTATAATGAGAACCCAAGTGGAACATAGGTTCACATTAGGGGGCAGAGAGAAGAAAAATGGTTTTAACACTTGTTGAAACTTGAGAAAAGTTTGCAAGTTGAAGTTAAACCGAGATCATGTTTAAACACTTGTTGAAACTTGAGAAAAGTTTACAAGTTGAAGTTAAACCGAGATCATGTTTAACACTTGTTGAAACTTGAGAAAAGTTTACAAGTCAAAGTCAGACCGAGATCATGTTTAACACTTGTTGAAACTTGAGAAAAGTTTACAAGTCGAAGTCAGACCGAGATTATGTTTAACACTTGTTGAAACTTGAGAAAAGTTTACAAGTTGAAGTTAAACCAAGATTATGTTTAACACTTGTTGAAACTTGAGAAAAGTTTACAAGTTGAAGTTAAACTAAGATCATGAAAAGCTTACAAGTTGAAGTTAGACTAAGGTTAAACACTTGTTGAAATTTTATAAAAAAATTTACAAGCTGAAACCAAGGTTATGCTAAGAAAGGTACTTGGGTACTTGCCGAGGTAAATCATCAGTTTGTATAACCGAGGTGTGTCACCCCGAGAAGGTTGCACAAAGATTGAAGTGTATGTTAAAGATATGCAAAATATTCTAAGTATGAAATCATACAAGAGTAGTAAAGAGAAGGCAAACATACAAACATTCAAAACAAAGAAGCTGTATTTATAAGAAGGCACTTTGGCAATATGAAGAGCTTACACTGTTTCAAAAGAAAAACAAAAGTACAAAGCACAGAAGAAAGAAAAAAAACATGAAATTAAGACTCCTCATCAACAGCAGATGGCTAGGTTTGAAGTTCAGACGACTGCTGGGAAGATATCTCGGCAGCCTTCTCGGCCGCAAGCTCAGCATCGATTTTTTAAAGGGTTACATCAAGGCTCTTGTCAGCGAGAGGCACGTTGGATGATGCTTTCTCAGGAGTAACATCTTTGGGAACCTCCTCACCCTCCTCATCTTGAGTCAAGTCCAGGAGTTGCTCATTCTGAGTAGGGGACTTGGCCCCAGCAGCTTCCTTGGACTTCCTCACCAGAGCCTCCTCCTCAGACTCAGAATCGTCATCGGATTGGCTTGGAGTTGGAGGGAATGGAAGAGGAAGGACGTCGGCGTTCCTGAGGGGGGAGTCCTTGGGGACCTCAAGCTTTTTAAGCAAAGTCATCCAACCAAGGGCGAAACCCTTGTTACATGCCTGCTTCACTTGCTTCTCATAGTCAGCCGTGACATCGGCCACCCCCTCATTATAGCCCTTCTCATCGGCTGCCTTGAGCTCGGCGTCCTTCGTGGCCAAGGCTTCTTGCAGTTCTTTTTGGGCCTGGGCCATCTTTTCCTCGGCCTCTCTCTTTTCGGCCTCAAGAACCTTCTTGATGGCCTCAGCGGATTCCGCCTTTTCTTCGGCGTCATTTTGAGCCTTGATAGCAGCCTCGGCTTGATCCTCCAAGGTCTTCATCTTTGATTGCAAGTTTTTATTAGTCTTCTGAAGACTGGAGACCTCCCTCTTCTTTTCGTCCAGCTCCTTGCGGTTCTCAAAAGGTTGTAGTGAGAATGAATGGGCATGCTGGATTGCCTGAGAAAAAATAATACAGAGCGGAAGTTATTAGAAAATATTATAAGCATGAAAAGAAGAGAAAGAAAGAAAAATTACAGAACAAAGAGACTTACTTGAACAGAGCGTTGGAGCATCAGAGCATAGTTTTCATATTCGCTCAGTTCGGCGTTTCGGTCGAGATCGCCGGGAAGAAGCAGAGCGGTACTAAGGGCAACGCCGACGTTGATATCGTCGGTACTATCGCTAACCCTAACTGGCTTATCTTCTAGTGTGATTTGGGGGGCCCAGGGGGCATCGTGCTTTAGAGACCCCGAGGTGGTTGTAGCGGATGACCTCGGCCTCTTTGATCGGGTAAACTCGGATGGTTGGTCCTCGGCAGGCCTCTTCTCGGCGGCAGAATGAGATTTATCGCTCTCAGCCAATTTAGAGATTGGCAAGGTGTCCTCAGTGTCAACCTGAGTCACCTTTGCCTTTGGCTGGGCCTTCTTGATTCTTTTTTGCTTCTGCGTTGGCTGGGGCTGGGTTTGTGTTGGTTGAGCGTCAACGTCAGTAGGGATGCTGGCTAAGAGGTCTTTGGCAACTGCTTTTTGGCAGCCCATCTCGACAGAAAAAACAGTTCGTCGCTGACGTTGGCGTTGGGATATTGGGATCAGATATGGGGCCGAGGTAGACGGCTGCTTAGCTGGATCAGAGGTCGATCCTTGATCTGGCCGAGATGAGGAGGCAGCTTGAGGAGTTGTGGCAGAAGGAGGTGATTGGCTTTTCTTCTTCTTCTTTGGGACGTCGGGCAGCGCCGATTTGTAGGTTGTGATGAAATTGAGTACTAGAGGGGCTCTCCGTTTGTGAACTGGTAGATCCAAAAGTTTCCTCAAGTCTTTGCTGGGAAAGAAAGACTGATGGAAGTCCTTTGGTGGCTGAGGAAGAGCTGCAAGAGAAAACAGACATTAGAACAAATAAAATATTAAAGACTTTAAAAAACAAGTTAGTATGAACGCAGGGCTCTTACCATTGCCCTCTACAAAAAATGATCGAGGAAGAGGGTAGAGATGGAGGTCCTCGTTTAGAGCGAACTCCCAGTTCCCCGAGGTAATGAAATAGTCACCCCCAGCTTCCTTGTTGGAGTCAGGGAGGTCGGCGACAATTTTGTACTCTGTGGATCTCGGCTTAAGGTAGTAAACGTAACCCGTATCTTTTTTGAGGCCACACATGGTATAGCAGTATTGGATATCGGCTAAGGTAATCCTAGCGTTTTCTTGTCTGGCTAAGGCTATGATACCATTGATGACTCAATAGGAATTAATGGCGAGTTGCATCGGGTTCAACTTATAATAGTGAAGTATCTCACGAAAAAGGGTGTTGAGTGGGAGCCGAAGTCCGCACTCAATGAAGGCTACCACAGCGAAGGGTATAGAATCAGTTGTAGGCATGATGGAGTCATCATCCCCAGCCAACCTCAGATGAACGTCGGCCGGGATGTCAAACTCTCGCCTAAAGTGCTCTAACTTGGATGGGGTGTCTACTCTATGCTTCCACATACCCATGATATCGGCTTAACTGAATGGGTTGGATTTTAGAAGGTTGTGTTTCTAAAGGGTTTTATGGACCTCGGCTAAAGCTTAAAAATACACAGAATCTGTGGGGAATCGTTTCAATTTTCCCTAACAATTGTTTTGAGTTCTACAAACAAATCCCAAACCTAGATCTATGGAAACGAAGATTGAAGACACGAATCTGGAAAACAGAAAAGCAAGAATGCGCTTCAGAATCAAGAACATTGTAAGTACAAAAGGTATAAAGGTCAAGAACAATGGCAAAAGTGCATAAAAGTTGTGAGTAGTGCGTGTATTCAAGACATGTGCAAAGAGCAAAGTCGTAAAATAAACACACTCAGATACATGAGTCATAAATCAAATACTTGAGTAAAACAGCAATGGCGATTAATAATGAAGCAAAACTTCTTGGAGAGCAACAAGAAATAAAACCAGGAGGAACAGTGGCTTACCAGAAAGAAGGAAGCCGGAATGGGGATTGCCGAAGTCTGACGACGGTTGCAAAGGCGGAAGATCGGTGAAAATCACGTCGGAAGGAGTAAACGGAGCAAGTTGCAGAGCTATGAAAGTTTGAACAATGGAGGATTTGAGCAAGCTAGAGAGAGAGAGAGCTTCAGAAACGATGTAAAGTGAAAAGACGGAAGGAGAAAGAGGCTTTTGTTAAAACTTGAAATGGCGGCAAAAAGAAAGCAATTAATGCGCCTAAAATGACGTATGCGTTAGACGGCGCACGTAGGCGCGAGATGACTTACAAGCGCGTACGGAGTACGATCCAATAAGGGGAAAACGCATGGTTAAGACGGTTGATGTATTATGCTTGACAACTCATACGCATGAGAGAGCTCTTGAAATTTTTTGATCTTTAAAGAGACATGTCGGCTGGGAATCTCTAAACCGATGTACGGGCAGGAAGTACCGATATAGGTCCCATCACCTCAGAATGCCGAGGTAATAGAACCTAGGGGGCAGTTGTGGGGATATATTTTCTGAGTACCAACACGTGGCTAAGGTGATGCCGACGTGTCAGCCGAGGTGCCACTTGTCCTGGTCATGACGCCGAGGTTATTTCGGCAAGGCCGAGGTTATCTCCGAAGATATCAGAATCCGAGATAAGCGGATAAGGCACAAGAGTCCTAGAATGACGAGGGGACTCAGCCTGAATAAAGATGAAACTCTTAGGGAGTTTATCTCTATCTATTAAAGAGTCCTAGATAAGCACTGAGCTAAAATCTATTGAAGCTAGGCTTCTGTTGGGACAAGGATTGAGTTAACTATAAAAGAGAGGCACCCCCATGGGTCGAAGGTACGCAATGTATATTCTGAACAGTGAGTTTAGCACTATTGGCTATCTTTGAGAGATAACTGACTTGATCGTCGGAGTGCCCCCGGGTGGACGAACCACCGTCGGAATCTCTTCTTTTTGTGACAGGTCGTTCGGGCTTAATCTATTCTACCAGTGTTCTCCAGCTGAGTGCTTGATTGGTAGTGTAATCAGAAATTGACACACACAATTACCAATCATTTTATATCATGTTTTAAGGGGTGTTTAGGATGCAACTAAGAAAGCTGTTTTTTTAATTTATTTATCATTGGTTAAAAAAATCAAAAAAAATATCAACTTTTTCATTTAAAAAAAACAAAAACAAAAAACAGACTCTTTTAACAACTTTCCGAACATATTAGCTTCTATTTTGAAAAGTAAGTTAAAAACTATTTTTTGGACCTTTTTTATAAAAAAAATTAAAAAAATATACAAAAAGTAGAGAAGTGATATGACCAAAAAAACAAAAAAAAGTAAAAAAAACTGATTTTTAATTGTGTTGCCAAAAGAAATAAGTGGAAAAAGATTAGGTCTCAAGTTGTAGAGCAATTTAAAGGCAATAAGCATATAGTTTCTTGTAAAATCAAGTTTTTATATTTTATTTTTTTTATTGACAGTAAAAATATCATTAAAAATATGAAATTGAATGTATAAAATAATAAAATATATTGAAAGAGATTTGGAATGTACAAGCTCTCCTATTATTGAGAGAGCTTCTTGTAAAGTGAAGTATCGTTAATATTTTATGTATCTTTTTTTTTTTATCAATAATATTTTATTTTTCTTTTGCTGCTAAAAAAAATATATTGTTAACATTCTGTTCAGAGTGTAAAATCGGAGGACACTAAGAGCAAAAAGACAACAAATCTCAATTTTTACGTACTTTAACTCACGAGGGTGTTGGTATATTTATAGTATTGAGTACCTTCTAGTAAGAATTTGAGACCTCTTAAGAAGGGACTTGTCTACAACTAATCTATTTCATTGATATGTTTGACTTTTTAGCTATTACATTTTCAAACCGGATAGGTAAATAATCTATCAGCGAGATTACCGACTCATAAATTTTTATCTAAAAATATGAATAACTAGTTTAATTTCATTTAGCTTATGACATCACATTTCAACAATTTTTTTGAAAAGTTCTGGAATCATAAATCTGGATTCATAACTTTTTTTATATTTATTTCTTGGAATAGGTTTAACTCTAGCTAACCTTTCCAAACCAGATCAACAACAAAAAACTATTGCATAGACAAAAGTACCCCATCAGTAGTAATCCAATAGTCGACCATTGGATTATCATCATAAAACTATTGCAGAGAAATTCATTGCAGAGAATTTTAATTTCATTTTTTCAGAAGATAATAATCACGTCCAACAATCAAACGTGCCCACCAGAAGAAAAAAATAATACACAGTTTCAGTGGCGTAGTCAGAAATTCCCCTCAGTGGGGTCATTCAGAGGGAGAGAGAGAACAAAGGAAGGAATGCATCAATGGTAATGCAACAATATTTGTTAGAGAATGAAACGTTGATGGAACAAATGAATGAACGAATATTGAAATTGATACCACTAAACAATGAATAGCTCCAAACACTGGGATCATTTTGTTAAAATCCAAAATTATTAAACAAAATTTCATATATATTTAAACAAAATTTAAAAGTTCAGTGGTGTTTGACACCACTGATTTACACATAGCCCCGCCCCTGCACAGTTTCTTCTGAGAAAAACATGCAAAAGTGGAACATGTTGGGCTCTGATTAAACTTTTTGCCATGCTAAAAGCATAGAGACAAAAAGTACCTCCAACTACCAAAACTATGTCCAAATGACAACAACCATATTCCCACGAATTTTTTTTTTTTCTTTTTCTTTTTCTGTCACTTGGTTGGATGAGAACATAAAGTTTCCACATAGTCTAAACCATAACTTTAATTGTACACAATATTTCACGGACCAATAATGTTATGACGATCACATTAGTAGTAACTTACTAAGCACACTGACCATCATGGCCGTACGATGGCCAATGCTTTCCAACTTCTAAGGAACACGTCGGATTTTTTGACAAAAACAAGGCCGAGGAAGGACTAGATGTTTCAGTGAATTCATCTGTAGTTTCTTCCTCATGGATTGTTTCGAGGGTTACACGGATTTGGAGCCTTGAGAGCACGGGGAAGCGAGGTGGTGCAACAGCTGAGAATGGAGTTCTGGCCGGAGAGGTGGTGGAGGCCGGGGTGGTCTTGGGTGGCACAATAGTTGGTTTGGGTGGGACTGGGAACACAGTTGGAGCAATATGTAAAGCAGCCATTTCTTGAGTTGGACTTGGATTGGAACACTAAAGACTTAGGCTTGTTTTGGTTAAGAAAGTAGAGTGGGGGGTGGCTAATATGTGATGCTGTGCGCTTGATATATATAGAAGTAGCTACGAGTGGTATGTTCTTTGGAGCACGACGTGGATAAGATCACGTGATACTTTAGAATTAAAAAATAATTATGAAAAAATCTATTTACTTAGAAAAAAATATTAGAAAATATTTAGAATGTCAAATCTAAGGTGTATAGTTAAGCTTTTTTGTATAAACAAATCCTGGCCTTGGATTCTAAATTCTGAGTATATTTATGGTTCTATTTTCGGATATGTAAAACCTGTTGAATACTTATCTATAGGTGAGAAGTCCAAGATGACTTAAGATCTCATGTTACCGCCTTTTTTTTAATTCCTTGAAATTTATTGATGGATGAGATTGTCTGTGTTAACAAAAGTGAACACATAAATCAATAAGATTCAAGAGAACTCTTTGAGGGGTAGTTTGAATAGTCAGTCGCTCAGGAGGTCTAAAGTTCGACTCTCCTCTCAATTGGCCGATTAATTAGATTAGGGAATGACCTCTAAATTTTGAATTTATACACCTGGGGTGAGTCCAAAGGACCGTAGGAGGGATGAATTTAGAAATCATGTTTAAGAAATCTCCAATTTCTTTTCTTAAGAACGAGGCAATGATTCGTGTTGGAAAATTAAATTATGATGCATAAATTTGAATGCCATATATATTATATCTCATACAATACATGATAAGAATGAGGTAATGAGAAAATTTTGAGAAATTAGAATGGCCAATAATGCTAAGACGAACAAATTGAAATAACATGTTGTATTGATGAAGCAATGCTCATGAGAAGAACTCACACAAAAGGCCATAGTCAAGGAGACTTGATTTGAAATGAAATTGAAATAGCATGTTGCATTAATAATTTGATATCCACTTGAACTCACTCAAAAGACTTTTAGTCAAGAATACATCAATTATTTTTAGGTATTCGAAATTTTCATGCAAATTTCCAATTTGATGTGAAACTCAACACACGCCAATGTAGGTCAGGGTCATTACAGCTATTTCGTAGAAACAACATGGAAGAGGGTGCTTTGAATTCATGACATTAAAAGTGATATTTGGAATTATTAGTTAGAGCCATTTTCAAATAGGACACCCATTTCCACAATGGTGGGCTTAACTTTTTATGTGTTGGATCTTGAAATATGATAGATCAAAAACAAGAAGCTTTGCTTTATGGAATTTTGGAAAAGTCATATTTTGGAATTTTTTGATCATACTTTTTGCTTTAATTACTCCCAACCTTGCCTTCACGGCACAAGGCCAAATTGTAGCCCTGTGTCGGGTAATCATCATCTGTTTCTTTTTTCTCTTTTTCTTTTTTTTTTTGAAAAAATTACAAATTCAGTGGTATTTTGAAAAAAATATATAGTTTTAATTATTAAAATTGACAAAGTTTATCGTTGATTTATAATATTTTTTTTTTTAAAATATGCACTGAAGTGCAATTTCTCCTTTTTTTTCTCTTTAAAAAAAAGATTTTAAAATAAAAATATATATATTGAAATAAATGAATATAAATTTGCAACATTATTCATTATAAAGTTTTGTATGATTTTTTTGTATATATTATTTTATATCATGAGAGAATATGAAGGACAAGAATGGATAATCCAACTATTATAAGAAAAATAATTTCTAACAAAATTTTATATGGAAAATATACCAGATATAATTGTAATATTTTTAAATAATAAATAAGTTTTTTTGTACTTAAAGTGAATGAATGGGATTCATATGACTTATTTATTTATATACTACTACCTTATATCATATGTCAAAATTCCTTCACTAGTAGGACATTGTTATTCTAATCCAAAAGTTAAACTCATTTTTTAAATTCAATGATGTGGCAATTCTCTTTCTCATATCACTAGGTCTATATTATTTTTCTTCTTAGTATTGTGACATTATTTGCTGGTAGGACTGAGCTCTCATGAGCTGGTAGTGAGTACCCTGGTAGCAATGGTGAAATTTGTTCCATAAGTGTAGCAAAGAAAGCTTTAGTAGAGTGACTTTGATGCATTTGCAATAGAGGCGATAAATTGGGCAGTTGAGGCAAGTCAAAACAAGTTATACATTTAAAATAATTTAATTTAAACCCATTCATTATTAACTGCAGATTATATAAATGAATTCAACCTACTCGTTTATTTTATTAATTATTTTTTAGAAAAATAATATATAAGTTCAATTTCTAAGCTCACTTTCTAAACTCAATAACGTGTAAGAAAAATAATTAGCCAATGATTAAAAAAGATATGTGTGAGAGAGTTGCCTTAGATATTTTAATTCATTACCACATCATAGGGTTTGAAAAGTGAGTCTAACTTCTGAGGTATAATAACAATGCCCTTTTTCTAATTGATGGTGGTGGTGGGGAGTAGCCGTGGAGTGGAGGTGGTGGAGTTGGTGAAGTGGTGGAGGTGGTGGTAGAGTTGCGGCAGTAATAGTGATACTTGTTTAAATGAGTATTCATGCCTGACATATTTAAAATCAATTTTAATTCAATTAGCAAGAAGTAATCTATTTATAAGTTTGATAATTTAAAAAGATTTCAAATTAATATAATTTGATAGATTTATGATTTTAGGTTGAGTTTGTCACCTCCAATGAGTTAGGATTAGGGGTGAGCAGCGGATATACCGATCCGTCAAAACCGACTGAACCGAACCGATCCGCCGCATTTTGGACGAATGCGTGATGACGAGCGGATGGTTGCGGATTGATTTTCTCCAATCCGCTAATTTGGCGAACGGATGACGGATTTGAGATTCTTTTGGCCGCAACCGAACCGCTAAACCACGAGCACCCTTAGTAATTGTTGGGCAATCTTCACTGTATTTAAATAAATTAAATTCTGTTGTGTACTAAACAACAACCAGAATAAAAAGAAATAAAGGAAAGGAGAGAATTTGTTTGATTACAAAAATCAAACTCAAAAAAAAAAAAAAAAATAAATAAAAACAGATTTTATTTTGTTACAAAAACAAAATTAAAATCTGATTTAAACAAATAATAATAATACTGAAAATAAATTAAATAACTTACTTGATTTAATTTGTTCGAATCATAAACTGATCAAGTCCAGTGTTTGACACTGTGTCCTTAAGACAGATTCGTCCTCTCCACGGTGCTTTCAGAATTTGGACGTCTATCTCCCAGGATAAAATGATCTTTTACAAACAATAGCAGCACTACAAATTGTTTGCCTAACGAACACACTAAGTGTTTATACTCTCTCTGACAAGAAAATAATGCAGCAACATGAAGAGAATGTTTCAGAATTATGAAGGACGAAAATTAGAGTTACCAAATCCAAATGAGGGCTAGTCTATTTATAGATGTAAAGGTGGCTCTTGGTTTTGAATTGAACAGGTACTGTACCTGTTCAATTTGAATTAAACAGATACAAATTGTTTAGGCACTGTTTGGTTTGAAATTCAAACAGATTTAAAGCTGTTGGATTCAAAAACGGGAAGGGTCCTGTTTGGATGAACATTAAATCCAAACCAGTTTAATTCTGTTTGAAAACGGGAAGGGCCCTGTTTGGATGAACAGTACATCCAAACCAGTTTATTTCAAATGTTTTTGGCCCAAAAAGATTAGTATTGGGCTGAACAAGCTCAACCCAACCTCACACCACGCACCCGCGCACAAGCCCGCCCGACTGACCGGACGGACGGCGGCGCGCGTGTGGTGGTTTTTGGGTCCAATGGGTCTAGCCCATTTTGCCCATAACCTCTCCCTCTAAAACACTTGGGTACCCCTTGGGGCACACCCCAAGTACCAAACCCATGCCTTATAAACCCTCTCAAAACCTCCCACCAAATCAATGTGGGACAAGCCTTATTCAAACCTTTAAGGAATTTCTACCAAAACTCCATTTCCATGGAGTATACTTTGGCTTCAATTTTCCATTCACTCGGTAATGGTTTTGAACAACCAAATATACCACGTGAATCACAACGCGGCATAGAACGCGTTACCACTTTGACCCGTGTAAAACGATGCACGGGGCCCACCTAAAAATTAGACCAAACTTAGGAAAAAATTATGATTTTATCCAGAATTTTATAACCATTTCCAACAGTAATTTATAAGACTTTATGTTTTCAATTTATTTAAATATTTTGTTTGTGTTTTCAATTGAAAAATAGTTTAAATATTCTGTTGAAAAAAAGTTTTCAACTTGAATATATTTTTTGAATTGAAAAAAATAAACGTATTATTTATCTATATTTTTTGGTTTTTAAATCTAACTCTAAAAATAATAAATAGAAAATATGATATATATTGGTTGATTTTTGTTTTCAAAAACATATATAGATGTAACAATACAGAGACATACAATCTCTACTACTGCTCTGTTCATGGTTTTGGTGATTTGAATTGTTTTTATATTTTAAGAACCACAGATTGTAATACTTTATGTGGATGAATCATGCTGTGATTGTAATATGTAGATGAGGCATGTAGTGATTGTGATATTCTAAAGTTTCAAACTTTCTTTCTTTGGATGAGGCATACAGTGATTGTAATACTTTTTAAGTCATTGACTGCAATTTTTCTTTTTTTTTTTTTTTTGAAGAAGTGCACAAGTTGAATTATGTTAAAAATTTATAAAATTTTAAACCGCCAAACCGATTCGCATCCATCCGCCAAACCGCCAATCCGCTCAATCCACATCCGTCGGATTGGCGGACGGATGCGGATTGATTTTCTCCAATCCGCCAATCTGGCGGACGGATCACGGATTGAAGGTTTTGTGGCCGCAACCGACCCGCGCCCACCCCTAGTTAGGATCCTCTAGAGTGATTTTTCTTAGAGTGATTGTAAAGTGATAATGTTAGATTTTGAGAGTTGAAAGGTAAAATAATTATTATTATACCCTCAATTTTGATAAAATTAAATTTTAGCCATTTAAAAAAAATACTCTAAATTATTTTTAGAAAAATGGCTCTAGAGGATCCTCACTCACCTCGAATTGGTAATGATGAATATGGTGGTGGCACGACATGAGGTTGATAAAGTAATGGAGGTGAAGAGACAAGAAGCAATATTGGACACGGTTATGGAGGAGTATGTTGGTACAATTGTAATGAACTTTGTCTCAATATGCGAAGCATATCTCAAAGGATTACAAAAACCAATAGTGGAACAGTAAGAGAGAGTAGGACTCATTAGAGGTTTGATGAATTTGCTCTTTGATCCCTGCTCTACTATAATTTTTACAATAGTTGAAGAGTTTCCCTAAATTTGTCTTAAAAAAAGAAAGGGTGTCTGTACCAAAATTGGTAGTGTCATATGGAATTCCTAACTATGCACATCTCTAAGAGGTATACAAAAAAGAGAGTTGCAAATGCCCTTATCTTTTTTCTTTAAAACCCCACTTCTTCTATATTTTTTTTTATTATGATTTTACCTTAACATCAATTTCCATTTTTGACCCCATCTCTATCCTTCCAACCCTGACCCCAACCCGACCCCAAACCCATTTCCACTTCCACTTTTACTCCGGCTGATAGCTTCCCCGTCATCACTAGATCCAACCATCCTCCACGCAACCATCACCGCCCCTTCCATCTTCATCCTCACCAGAGAGAGAGAGAAAGAGAGAGTTATCATAGATAGTGTTGATGGGGTTCATGGCGACTTGGTTCTTGACAGCATCACCAATCAAATGCTCAGTGTCAGTGAAGGTGACATAAGAGGGGATTGTGCGATTGCCTTGGTCGTTGGAGATGATCTTGACTTTATCATGCTACCAAACTTCGATGCATGAGTATGTGGTGCCGAGATCGATTCTGATCGCTAGTCCTTCTTCATTTCTTGCCATTACTGCTGCTACTGCTGCTGTTGCTCTCAATTGACTGGAAGGTGAGAGAGAATGGAGATAGGGTGTGGGAACGAAAACTAGGGTTTACGAATTATTAGGTTCCATCACCATCTTCTTCCATCTCTTATCTTCTTCCTCTTCCTCTTTTCATCTTCATCATCACCATCACCGTTGACCACATCTTCGTAGAACCCTAGCAGCCAAACCTTAGCCACCGCGAAGGAGAGAGATCAAGCGAGAGAAAGGGAGATCGAGCAAGGGGAGAAAAAGAAGATAAGGAGAGAAGGGGGCGGCGAGAGACAACGATGATGACAGCGCGAGGTTGTGTAAGATGGACAACGACAACAGGTTGGTCATCGGAGGAGGTTGTGGCCAGAGTTGGCAATGGTTGGGTTGGGAAAGTGGGTTAGGTTAAGAAGAGGATATAATTGGAATTAAGGTAGGGGTTCAAAGAAAAAATTGAGGAGATTCATTTAATTGGGTGGGGGTTCAAAGAATTGGGGGTGCCAAAAAACAAAGGTAAGTGCTAATAGCAGCTCTCTACAAAAAAATTCAAAAAAAATTAATAGATCCTAATAATTAGATTTAATTTTCATAAATTCTATTGAAAATAAGTCATAGTAAAATTGTCACAAAAAATAATTTTTTGTGACGATTTTTTGCATGTCACTAAAATTTGACAATTAATGACTTTTTTTGTTACGATTTTTATAAATTGTCTCTAAAATTTACAATAAGTAACTTTTTTCTATGATAATTTTTTTAAACTGTCGCTGAAAGTTGAAAATTAGTGATTTTTTTGTGATAATTTTTTTAAACTGTCGCTAAAACTTATAATTAGTGACTTTT